>JZKD02S1636928.1:76334-93964 GCA_000966675.3 Picea glauca
ATTTTCATCCTCAACATCTTCAGTTCCTTCAACATTTCCAAATCTTCACCTTCATATTCAACATATCCAACATTTTCAATATCTCCAATCTACATCAACATCTTCAACTTCAACACCAACACCATTATCATCTTTAGATTTTTAGTCTTCTAGTTCTTTTGAACTACCAGTACCAATTCCTTCATTTTACCAACGTGTACTGCTCTTGCTCAGGGTCACCATTAGTACACACTCTTCTCGAACAACCTTATCATTTTTTTGAAGACTTTCTTCCATCGCTCCTACAAGTAATGGTCATGTATGTGTTCTTTTATTTATTCATTTGAAGGTTTGGGTGTGTTGATGTTTGAGTCTGTTAAGACCGAAACAACAACCTCACGAGGATATGAATCCCCCCGCATTTTTATAAAGGTGGTACTCCTCTTTGAATTTTTCTAAAAGATCTTTCTTGAAATTCTTTCGGGACACTATTTATAAGTAGGAGAATGCTATGAAGAAAGCCCCAAAATATTTATCCCTCAATTAAAATACAATTTATAAATATACACAGAAACAATTCCTTAGAAGAGGACCAAGAATCTTTACTCATAAAATTCGTAGAAATAATGTATACAGATCATATATTATAAGAAATAAAAACATATCTCACATCCATCACATCCATGAAGTATATTTGATCACATTTATAGGAAGAAAAGAGATGGTCCCAAAAATCAGAGAACCTTAAAAAGAGTTTTTCATTAGAATCAAAATAAAATTTTGATGAGTCAATTTCAAATATCTTATCCCCAAATATTTAGAGTTCAAAGATACAATAAAAAATAACCATGAATTGGTTCTTTGGTATTTTCTCAAAAATGATAAAGTCTTTATAGTCTGATGAAAATAAATGAATTTGTCCAAAGGATTGGGATTGGGGCTCCCGCAGACCATAAAATAAAAAGAAGAGAAGAGAACGGTGTCGATGGATCAAGGCAAAAGCAAGGTTGAAACTGGGGAGAAAAAGAGAGAGAAAGGATAAAAAATCGGTTATGTTCTTCAAGTAAAGAATAAATGTAACTAGATGATTTCTGATCCGAAAGGGAAAATTTTGAGAATAAATGTGATCTTTAGACTTACTGTGATGAATCTCTCCTGACTTCATTTGCTTGTTGACGTGCCTTTTGTATATTTGTTTGTTGTCGTTATGTGACCAATATTAACTGCTTCCATTGGGCCCTCGATAATCTTGATTATAACCTTTTTAAACCATTCTTCAATGTATTCTCACAAAGGAGCAACACTCACTTCTTGTTTGACTTCGATTTTAAATAATTCATTTTCATATTCCCTATAATCAATTGAAAGATTTTGCAATGTAGTTTCAATATCCTTATTTCTATTGGAATATTTAACAAGCCAATTATCAATGTCATTTTCAGTATACTCAATCATACTATTGAACTTCTCTGCTGATAATTTCTTCAAATTCTCCACAATTTCTTCAAATTGTTGTCTTGTTTGAAGCATTGAATTTCATATTAAATTTGGATCTTCTACTTCAATAGTGTTTCTAGCAAGATCTAATCCGATCAATTTAGAATAAGCCTTGGTCTTTTTGGATGTCAGATCATTAAGTTCATTTAATAATTCTCTTAATACATTAATTCTTTGAGTCCAACAAGCCTTTAGTTGCTTTATACGGGCTTGGGAAGGCAAGTCTTACTTTTTTCTTTCATATTTTGTCATTGCAGAAACCTTTAGAATAAAAGTGTCAAGTCCATCTTTGAAAAATCCTTCATCATTTTCAATATCAGCTTTCAAATATTCTCTAGTGTTCTGAATCCTGGAACCAAGAGACACAAAAATACTCGCTAGATCCCATGTATCTAAAATAAGAGACATTCTTTTCTTTATATTTTGTTCAACATAACGTCTGGTTGTAGTAAGTAAGCTTGAGGTCCCTTTTAATCTTACACTTGACTATGGAGTTTTCTCAAAATTCTTGCCAGGTTGAATTGTTGCAACAAGGGTGGCCAATATTGTTGGCTGCATCAAAGTAAACTCTAATTCTTGTATCCTTTATTTAAGTCTTCCATTTTCAACTTCCATATCATCTATTTAAACATCGAGAGCATATGCTATAACCTTATGAATCTTAGCAATCCCATATGGAAGCATCTTGCTAAGATTAAATGTAGAACAAGATTTGCCCTTTTTATTTTTTGAAGGGGTTCTTTCAAAAATCAAATTTCTTGAGTCTTTATCAAATAAAGCATTATGTACAGAAAATTATTATTCTTATGAGGACTCTTCTTCTTGAATAGTGAGTTCAGTCACATGTTATATATTTTCTTCATCAGAAAAATGAATATTTTCTATATAAACTTCCAGGTCCATATCTTCAAGGTGAATTTCGCTTTCAGGTATGTTTTCTTCAATTTGTTGCTCAGAATTGGTCCTTTTTATTTTTACTTGCAACTTGTGAGATTTTTCCAAATTTTGTCGAGGAGGTTTTTTATCACCTCCATCATCCGAGTTATTCATTGAAGACCTTCTCTATTGAGACGTTGTAGACTGAGAATTCTTTCTAGATTGTGTGCTCTTTTGAGAAACAATAAGAGACTGGGCATTCCTTTCATTAGTTTCATTAAACAAAGAAACTTTTAAGATGCTAACCATTGAATGGAAATGCTTGCATTGTTCCTTTCATGTCCTTGATCAAATAAGTGTTGTACCCTAAGATTTTTTCAATGATATAAGGCCCAATCTATAATTCCTCAAACTTTGTATGCATAGAGGGTTTCTCTTTAACTTTATTCCAGAGTAGTACTAGTTCCCCTTTTTGAAAAATTTTCATTGTTGTCCTTTGATCGAAATATTCTTTAATACTTTGTTGCCTTTGATTGATTTTATGCGATCCTTCGTTTCGTTGTTCCCCTAGTTTGATGAGCTGATTATACCTTTGTATGTAATGGTGAGATTTCTTCTAAATCCTCAATATTTACTACATATGTTAAAGCATTTATTTCCAAATTGATTGGAATTCTTGCTTCTTTCCCATACACCAAACTGTATGGAGATGTCCTATTGCTATCCTTTGGTGTCAATCTGCTCGCCCATAATTCATGTGTTAGTTTTAAATGCCAATTCTTCTGATTTTGATCAATAGTCTTTTTGAGGATTTGAACTAAGGTTTTATTTGTAGATTCAACCAGGCCATTTCCTTGAGGATAATAATTAGATCACTCTCCCATTAAAATGCAAAACTCTCCACAAAACTTTGTAAATTTTGATCCAATAAAAATTTATTCATTATCTATAATAAATTTCTCAGGAACTCCAAATCTTGATAAAATATTATCCTTAAGGAATTTTATAAATTCTTTTGAATTTGGTTTTCTTAATGGTACTGCTTCTTGCGATTTTGTGAAATAATATGGAGCACTGAGAATGTATGAATGGACTTTACTTGATTTCAGGTTTATTGGTCCAACAAAATCAAGTCCCCATCGTGAAAATAGTTCTTCTATTGATATAGGCTACATAGGCATTTCAACCCTTTTCATTTTTCCCAATTTTTTTTGATAAGATATGCATTTTCTTATTTTTGAATATGAATCTTTAAAAATTGTTGGCCAATAATAACCATCTCTTATTATCTTATGTGCAGTAGTTGTCGATGCAAAATGACCACCACAAACTCCTTCATGAAATTCTTTAATTAGTTCTTGAGCTTTTGTCGCATCTACACATCTTAACAAGATTCCGTCAAAATTTCTGCAAAATAATATTTGAGAAACTAGTACATATTGATTTCATTTCATTTTAAAAGTCATCCTTTCTTTTGATGAAATGCCATTCGGAAATTGTCTTGATTTTAAGTAAAAAATGATATATTTATACAAATCTGAAGTTGATGTTGATCCTCCTATTGTGATTGATACACACCCATTTAATGAATCATTTCTAGGAATAAGATTACACAATCCTTGTCCCTTAATTGCATGCAGTGGTTTGATTTCAATATCCTACTCTTGGATTTTAGAAAGCCAATTAGCCCATTTTCCCTCTCTTAATTGCTGACCAAGGAACATTTTTACTAGAGAAGAAGCAACATATGCTATAACATGAGAAGATAAAATATAAGTCCTGAAACGAGCTATTGCCTTTACTAAGGAAAGTGTGTGCTTTTCTATATTTGAATACTTCAATTCATAATCATGCATAGTTTTACTCATGAAGCTTATCGTGAGTTCTCCCCCTTTACTGTTTCTTTGTGTTAAAATTGAGGCAATACTTTCTTCTGAAGCAAAAGAGTATATGATGAAATATTTATTAAAATTCAGGCTTATTAATACTGGAGCAGTTGAAATTGCATGTTTGATGTTATTGAAATCTCGTTGAATATTTTCAGTCCATTCAAATCTCTGATCCTTCTTAAGCAACAGATTTATCATTTTAACTATTGTTGCATAATTTGGTACAAATCTTGTCACAAAATTTATTTTACCAAAGAATGTCTGGACTCCCTTTTTTGAAGTTGGCAGATTCAATTCATTAATTGCGTTTACTCTCTCAGGATCAATATAAATCCCCTCCTTGCTAACTATATGTCCCAATAATTTTCATTCAGAAACAACAAAAAAACATTTCTTTGGATTTAAAGATATTCCAAATATTCTACATCTTTCAAAAACTTCTCTTAAATGATCAATATGTTTTTCTCTTATTCTGGAATATACAGTAAGATCATCTTGGTAGTCAGCCATGAATTTTCCAATTAAATCTTTGAAAGTATGATCCATGGCCCTTTGAAAAGTTTCTCCAGCGTTTTAAAATCCAAATGGCTTTCAGACATAGGCATATGTCTCCCATGGCGTGATGAATGCAGTTTTTAATCTATCTTCCTCTACAATAAGAACATGCTTGTATCCTGAAAATCCAGCTAGCATAGACATAAGAGTTGAACCAGTTACTTGTTGGAGTAACATTTCCATATTCGACAAAGGATAGTTTTGTTTTATACTTGCTTTATTTAGATCTACAAAATCAACACATAATCAAATTTCTCCACTTATTTTTTCTTACAATCACTAGATTAGATAGCCTTTCTAAATGTCTATTTGGACAAATTATCCAACTTTTCTCAACTTTTCAAGTTCTATTTTCACTTGAGGCTTTAACTTGGGATTTATTATCCTCGGTTTTTGTTTTGAATGGCTTGGTACCTTCTTTTAGAGGTATGATGTGCTGGAATTTTTTTTTATCATATGCTTTAAGATCATCATAACTCCATGCAAAAACATTTAAGTATTCTCTAAACAAAGCAATATATTGATCAACTTCTTCTGGTGTACAATTGGTTCCAAGATTTACATATTTAGGAGAAGTTTCAGTACCAATATTTATCTTTTGAGTTTGTTAGATCTTTCGTACAAACTCTTATTCTTTCATCTTTCTGGTCTGATCATCTTGAAAAAACAAAGATTCAGATTTAACACAATTTTTTGGACTTGATTGAATGCTTTCTGCAACTTCTCCTGAATTGGCAAAAAATTCATTCAGCTCTTCATCATTCTCAAATACTTGAAGGGATTCTTGATTGTTAGGAACCGAGGGCCTAGATATTCTTTTTACTTGAAAGGCATTCTTCTCTTGAAAATCATCTGGATTGAATAATGATGCAACAACTGCCAAAGAGTTAGCCTTTTGATTTCTCTCTCTTGGAATGAAAGATACATTAAACGAACTAAATGAAACCATTAATTCATTTACTCTCTTTGCATATAATTTTAGCCTCTCTTTTTTTTGATTTTATATTTTTGAGTAACATGATTTATAATTAGTTGAGAATCACCAGTTATAATCAAATGTTCATTTTTCGTTTCTAAAGCCAATATCATCCCTTGGATCAAAGCATCATATTCCGCTTCATTATTCGTGCAAGGAAATTCCAATATTATGGCTTGTGGGTGTATACATGGATCCAAATATTTAAATACAATTCCAACACCACTTCCCGAACTAGAAGATGCACCATCGAAAGACATTGTTCAAAATCCTTTGAAATAATTTTCTTCCTCAATTTTTGAAACATCATGTTGTTCTTGGTCCAACATGACATAATTCCCAATGTCGGCATCGACATAGCCTTGCATCAAGTCATTGTCTTTTTTCTTGAAAGAGAAAGGTTTTATTGGTTCACATGGAACTCTCATCATTGTTCCATTCTTATTTGGTAACATCATGCAACTTCCATCATTCGTGATGTACCCCCCAATCATTACAAACCAATCTCTCCAAATAACCACTCCATAAGTTGGGGGAAGATCAACAACTGTGATTGTGAATAAAATTGTGATATGTGGAGCAACATTTATCCAGGCATAGAAATATTTGATTTCTCCATATGCATGAACTTTTATTGAGTCAATGGCATAAATTCTTTCACTGGTTTCATAGTACTTCGTACAACCCATCCCCAATGATTCCATGACTGATAATGACATGATGTTATTTGTGGCTCCAGTATCAACCATGCAATGGTGAAGTACAACATCATGATTTTCTATTGTGAGATAGAAAGACAAGACTTTACCTTTAGTTCTATTTAGATTACTTTGTTGCTGCCTTGAGCCTAATGCAACAACTTCCATTCTATGGATGGGTTCATTTAGAAATTTAAGAATATTTTGCCAATGCTGGGGAATTTTCGCAACTTCCATGAATGGAAAAGTAATTCTTAATTTTGAAAGATCATTTAGTACATTATATCTCATCTGAGTAGGATTCTTTGATTGATTTACAACCAACTGTTGTTTATTGGTCCTTGTTCCACTTGGCCTCACTCTTTCTCTTTCTTTGTCTATATTTTCTTTTCCTTTTCCCTCTTCCAATTTCTCTTTTGTTTTTGGTTTATTTGCTTGTGCTCTAGTCCGCACAACATTATCTTGCAAGATATTTTTTTCTTCATTTTCCTCAAATATATACATGTATGACTCACATATATCTGTCTGTACAGATTCAATAATTTCTTCTTGAATGTAATCAACCTCTTGATCATGATCTTGGTCTTCAAAATTATCTTTTAATATTAAAGTGTTTGGATTCAGTACTCTTGGCGCCCTTTGTCTAAATTCATCAGTGGTATCATCACCTATGATTCTCTATTCTTGGATTGGATTCCTCCTTTTCTCCCGGACATGCATTCTTGGATTGGATTCCTCCTTTTCTCCCGGACATGCATTCTTGGATTAGGAATACAATTTTCATTTCTCCTCAACATTGTTTATTTCATTTTTCATTTGTTAGATGGTCTAGTTCATCTGAGCTATTTCCATCCTCTGTTTAGTTTCTTGTGTTGCAGTGGGATCATTCTTTACATTTGGGATAGTTCCTTTGAAAAAACCTCCTCCAACTCCTTGATTTTCAGTATGACATGTTTTCTAATCTTCATTTCTCCTTGAACTTGAAGCTTCTTGATTTGAAATGGTCAAATTGTTCATTTGTCTTTGGACTCTTCCAAGGATGATGTCAGGGTCAACGCCTATTTCCAACACAATTTCTTCCATTTCTGTAGCCTTTTCCATTGCTCCACGTAAAGTTTCAACTTGAGAGGTTATGATAGAAAACTTTACATTAGAAGGCATTGCATTCTTATAACACCCGAGTATTGTTGAATTTTGTAAATATGGTCGGTCTTCGTAATGTGAAAAGTGAAAAGTGAAAAGTTGTGTCTGTTGGGGAGGTCAATTTAGTATAAATAAGGAGCCCATTTGGCTCATTTGTAACTCAAGCAATTCACATCTCCCAGTAAATCTTGCGTTCTCTTTGTGATCTCTACTATTATTCTACAACATTTATATGATTGAATTTCTAAAGTATAATTTCTTAATGATAAATTGAAAAGTGAAAAACAACATCATTAGAAGTAATTATCAGTTTTCAGAAATATTGTGCTATTATCTATTGCACTAAAAAAATCAGCATGGTATCAGAGCGATGGTAAAGAAGAGATCCAAGATCACCATCTAAGAAGACCTATCTTCAAGAAACCTTTCTTCTCTTGAAATTCTACAACAATGATTTACACTATGAAATCAGAAAACAAGCTAGAAGGAGCTTCTAACTCCAGAGCATGGAAGACAAGGATTGATCTTATCCTTTCCAAGAACAAAGTTCTGGACGTTGTGAAAGGAAATATTGTGGAACCACAGAATGATGCAAAAAAATAAAAGGAATCTCATAATAAAGCGGAAAAGGAAAAATTCAGGGAAAATGACATCCATGCCATGGGTATCATTGTAGACTCTATTAGAGACCATTTGATTCCTTACATATCAAATATGGATACATCAAAGAAAATATATGATGCCCTAACCAATCTATTTATAGTCAAGAATGTTGTTCAAGTGATGAGCTTGAAGAATGAGCTTCGTGATACTAGAATGACGAAGGACGATACTATATCTTCATATTTTGTGAGGATTTCCCAACTAAGAGATCAAATCCAAGCTATTAATGAAGTTGTTCCTGATAAAGAGATCATGATTATTGCACTCAATGGTCTACTTAGACCATGGGATGCATTTGCTTCAAGTATGAATACAAGAAAGGACTTTCCTACCTTTGAAGAGCTATGGACTTACTGCGCTCAAGAAGAATCAAGGATCACATCAAACAAAATAATTCAGAAAGAAGAAGATGTCCAAGCTTATGCAACAAGATTCAAGAAGAAGTTTGGCTTTCAAAACAAGAAATCAGGAAGGAGACCCAATCATCAAGAGAAAATAGACATGTCAAAAGTCCAATGTTTTGGTTGTTGGCCAGTTGGTTGTCATTGATGTCAAACCTTGGAGAGTGATCTTATATATATTGATGTTAACCCTTGGAGAAGTCTGGAAGTCCTAGAGATGTGGACTAGATCGTTGGACAATTGGTTGTCATGTTAAAGGTCTACCATTGATATTGACACATTGTTAAGGTATACACTTTTTATGGTAGAGATCGTGGTACATGTTGATGTGCACGACTGTCACATGGTATGGTACATGTGTTGTTGATGTGCATGGTTGGCACATGGTATGGTACATGTGTTGATGTGCATGGTCGATGCATGGTACAGGTTGGTACACGGTATGGTACAGACAAATATCTTGTGATGGTATGTTGGTGACTTCGAGACATGCTTGGTAGAGGCATGTATTGGTGATGGTGGACATATGGTTGAGAGGTGCCCTTGGTATATGATCCATGTGAGAGGATCCAGTGACAGGATGGTCATGGTCATAGAACCCACACTTAATAGAGGAATAAAGACATGAAGGTCAATATACTTACAGGTAAGACCATCATAGATGGATAGTACACATCATGCCATTTTCGGTGATATATGGTATGCCATGTAGTTCCTCACGATTGAGGAGATACGGCTATGTGAAGTTGGAGGACCCTCAAGAATATCCTAGAAGCCTCTAGAAGGTCATCAAGAAGCTTGACAAGTCAAAGTGGTTGCAACAAGGGATTAACTATTGAAATATTAATTGTTGAATAATTAATTATTGCATGCCATTATCAAAAAAGTAAAGGAGGATTTAACAAGTTATATATTAAAGTAAAATCAAAGTTAACAAAGTTGCATGTCGGAGTAAAGTAGCAGTAAACAAAAGATAATTAATTATTGTAGGGATAATTAATTATTGTAGGAATAATTGATTATTGGAGGGACAATTAATTATTACAGGGAAAAGTAAAGTGGGAGTCAACAGAAGATAACATGTTAAATGTGAGTTGCATGTTGCATGTCATTAAGAAATTTCTCTTTATAACATAGAGGAGAGTCCATTGCAAATCACTTCTGTGTATTCACCTATGAGAATATAGGCTGGAGATATGAGGCAGTGAGTCGAAGACAAAGAAGTCAAGTAAAGTAATAAGTTTGTAGGAGTCGAGAGCACAGAGAAGGGGTTTCTTACAATAATTCCTTGAGTATATCCATGATTTTCAGGAGGAAAAGTGTAGACATCCACGACCTACAGTGAGGGAAAGCACAGATACCCGCGGATAGACAATACACACAGTTGTAGACCTGTGAGGAAAAGTTGTGGAAGGTCAGGGATCTAAAAGCTTAGGTCAACTACAGTAAGAAGGTATGTCTTCCTGTGTGTGTTATGGGGTTAATATGAAGAAATCATGAACATGTATGTCTCAGTGAGTTATGAGCACTTGATTTGAAGAACTCTTTTATGGATTTTGGTATGAGCTATGTGTGGTTGCAGTCTTGATGAGATATTGATATCACTAGTAGTAAGAGAGGTATCATGAACAACAACAACAATAGGTTATCGATTATACTAGCAGAGGTAGTGATAGGGTTGTCTACATTTATATTTTAGGGCGGTTGGACAGGGAAAGGAAAGGGGGCTGTAGCCTCCTTTCGGTTGGAGCCAAAAAATTAGGGAGTTCGAGATTCCTTCAGGTTGCAACCTATTAATAGGGGGTTGGAGCCTCCTTCCAGTTGTAGCTGGAGAAATAGGAAGCTGGGGCTTCCAATGAATGTGCTCTTTGACAAATAATAAAAACATTATGTGGCTTTTTACCGAATTGGGTTTCCACGTAAAACTTCAGTGTATTGTGTTTATGTGTTGTTTATGAATTGATTTATGGTATTGATGCTATATTGAATGGTGATTGAATATCATTGAAGATTTATATTATTGTTCAAAAAAGAAAATTACTAATATTGATTCACCCCCCCTCTCATTATTCCAAGAATTGGTATCAAAGCATGTCTTGCAAAAAGCAGTCTAACCACTGGAAAAAGATCACGGAATACGCCGAGATTGGAGCACCAAGGTTTGATGGGAAGAAATATACCTTATGGAATAAAAGGATGAAAACCTTTTTACAATCACAAGGATGTGATGTTTGGAAAGCAATAGTAGATGGGTATACATCACCAGCCACTCCCCCAACCGACAAAGATGGAAAGAAGCTTAGCGAAAACAACTCAAAGGCTAAAGGTACTATTATGAGTACTTTAGTTGATTCAGTTTTTGTCAAAGTTATGCATTGTCATAGTGCAAAGGATATTTGGGATAAACTCCAAAATATTTATGAAGGAGATGCCAAGGTAAAGGGAGCTAAGCTTGAAATTTTTAGAGCTACGTTTGAACAGTTGAAGATGAAGATATTGCAACCTACCTTCTGCGAGTTGACGAAGTAGTCAATACTAATAAAGGATTGGGAGTAGAAGTTGATGACTCAGTGGTTGTTCAAAAGGTATTGAGGTCTATTCCTATGAGGTTTGACTCTAAAATATCAACCTTAGAAGAAATACCAGATCTTGGTACATTAGGTATGGATGAGCTACATGGAATATTTATAGCCTATTAAATGAGAACATAATAGGAGAACCCAGTCACAAAGGAAGCAACTTTCAAGGTATCCAAGAAGACAAAGAAGAAGTAAAAGAAAAAGTCAAAACCAAGTTGTAACTGCAATGATGATTCAGACGAAGATGAAGAGATGGCTAACTTCGTAAGAAAACTACAGAAAGGAACCAACAAGTATAAAGGTATGCTTCCATTGAAATGTTTTAATGGTGGTGGTATTGGTAATTTTTCTTCTAAATGTCCTCACAGGAATAAAGACAGTGATGAAGAAGAAGTTTCTAAAAGAGAAAAGAAGTTTCAAAAGGGAAAAAAGAGAAGAAACAATAAGAAATTCTTCAAGAAAAGTTTATACTCAAAAGAGGACGGTTCCTCATCAAACGAGGAGGATAATGATAGTGATAGTGATTCCAAAAGAGTACTCTTCATGGCAATAGAAGATGATTCCAAAGAAGAAGGTGAAGTTGATCTCAGAGCAAGAGCTAATCAATGCATTAGAAGAACTCAAGAAGGAAAGAAAGAAAAACAAGTCACTCAAAGAATAGTTAAAAATGAAAGAGGGATCTTAGAATTCCAACTCCGAAGAACTAGAGAAGATGATCACGAGTCTAAAAGTTCAAATAGAAGAAGACAAAAGAATTTAGGAAATTCTTAGAAGTCAGTTAGAAGAAAATAAGAAGTCAATCAAAATCTTAGAAACATAAGTAGTCTCTTTAAGGAAAAATCTTCAGAAGAAGGATATACAACAAAAGAGCACCAGAACCTTGGATCAAATCATCAACAATCAAAGATCATCAGATGACAAGTTTGGAATAAGATACATTCAAGTACAGAGTGAGAAAGGTTTGAGTTCCAAGAAAACAATACCATGTAAAACAAGAATAGATGAATAAAGGACACCCATAAGTCATACTCTTAGGATTTGCAGCAATACAAGATTAGGATAAATCTATAAGCAAAAAGGAGGATGTTAGATTTAAGGAAGAAGATTAAAAGGAAAATGATGAAGAGGAAGATTGCTCTGCATCAGAGCGGATATTTTTTTGAGCCATCCGTCTTGGAGACTCCCTGGTAACATGAATATTGAATAGGGGGAGTCTATGCAACAACTATTATAGGTCAGAGATCTATCCTTCAAATAGCATGAAGTATTTCATATATTTGATTCAAAGTGGTTCGATGACAGAGAGATTCATAGAGGACATATTTAGGTAGGAATAGTTTCATTGCAGATTTGTAGAGTTTGATTTGCAGTTGAGTAGACCAGTGGGCATAACTGTTTTAGTTTTAGATGTAGGTATGTGATGATCAATTGCAACGGATTTAGAGAAGTATTTAGAATAATGAAGTTACAAATGGGTCAACATTGTGGACAATTGTGTAGCAGAGTCACGATCAGTGTGGGTCACATGGACAAGGATGGATTCTTAAGACACTTGGCAGGATTGGATAGATATATGTCAGTGGATGCGAGCATGAGTTCATGACATATTGGTTCATAGACTAACTCAAAGACAGTTGGATGTTTTTGATAAATGAAATATTTCAATGCTTAAACTTTCCATGCTTTTATATATGTTAGTGATTTACAAGAGGAAGCACCAATGGACAAAAAATCCAAAAGGAAGCAGGTAAAGGAAGACCTACACTTGATCTAAACGAAATCTTGCAGAGAAGTCAAAAGGAGAGAAATAATCAAAGAAGATATCAAAAGAGTGAATATAGGGAGACTAGATCCAAGGAAAGAACAAATAAGGGGAGAAAATCTCGAGAGAGAGTTACATTTTTTCTCAGGATATCAAAGGGGGAGTAAGAGAAACATCCAGAGAGAAAGAACAAAAACACGTGAAGAGAAAGAATAGAGACATGAATATAGGGGGAGAAACCCCAAGGAAGATACCCTTTGCCATTGATGTCAAAGGGGGAGAGATATAAATATTGATGAGGAGCGATGGTCACAGGGGGAGCATGAGCATGGTGTTTCCATGTCTAAGTGTTTCCATCAATGTTGGTGTTTCCATCAATGCAAAGGGGGATATTGATGGACAGTTCATTTGAAAAGTTGGTTGTCATTGATGTAAACCCTTGGAGAGTGATCTTATAGATTGATGTCAACCCTTGGAGAAGTCTGGAAGCCCTAGAGATGTGGAATAGATCGTTAGATAGTTGGTTGTCATGTTAGAAGTCTACAATTGATATTGACACATTGTTAATGTATACACTTATTATGGTACAGATCGTGGTATAGGTTGATGTGCATGGTTGGAACATGATTTGGTATAGGTGTTGTTGATGTGCATGGTTGGCACATGGTATGGTACAAGTGTTGATGTGCATGGTTGATGCATGGTATATGTTGGTACATGGTATGGTACATGCACATATCTTGTGATGGTATGTTGGTGAATTCGGTACATGCTTGGTAGAGGCATGTGTTGGTGATGGTGGAAATTTGGTTGAGAGGTGTCCTTGGTATATGATCCATGTGAGAGGATCTAGTGATAGGTTGTTCATGATCATGGAAATCACAGTTAATCAAGGAATAAATACATGAAGGTCAGTATACTCATAGGTAAGACTATCATAGATGGATAATACGTGTCATTCCATTTCCGGTGATATATGGTACACCACGTAGTTCTTCATGGTTGAGGAGATATGGCTCTGTGAAGTTGGAGGACCCTCAAGAATATTCTAGAATCCTCTAGAAGGTCATCAAGAAGCTTGACCAGTCAAATTGGTTTCAAAAAGAGATTAATTATTGAAATATTAATTGTTGAATAATTAATTATTGCATGCCATTATCGAAAAATTAAAGGAGGAGTTAACAAGTTGCATGCCAAAGTAAAGGAGAAGTTAACAAAGATGCATGTTGAAATAAAGTTGTAGTAAACATAAGATAATTGATTATTGCAGGGATAATTAATTATTGCAGGAATAATCAATTATCACAAGGAAAAGTAAAGTGGGAGTCAATAGAAGATAACATGTTGCATGTGAGTTGCATGTTGCATGGCAGTTGCATGTCATTAAGAAATTTCTCTTTATAACATAGAGGAGAGTCCATTACAAATCACTTATGTGTATTCACCTTTGAGTATACAAGCCAAACATTTGAGGTAGTGAATCGAAGACAAATAAGTCAAGTAAAGTAAGAAGTTTGCAGGAGTTGAGAGCACGTAGAAGGGGTTTCATACAAGAATTCCTTGAGTATATTCACGAATTTCAAGAGGAAAATAACGAACATATATGACCTACAATGAGGGAAAGCACAGATACCTGCGGGCAAACAATACACATAGTGGTAGACCTGTGAGGAAAAGTTGTGGAAGATCAGGGATCTAAAATCTCAGGTTAGATACAGTTTGAAGGTATGTATTCCTGTGTGTGTTAGGGAGTTATTCTGAAGAAATTAGGAACATGTATGTCTCAGTGAGTTATGGGTACTTGATTTGAAGAACTCTTTTATGGATTTTGGTATGAGGTATGTGTGGTTGCAATCTTGATGAGATATTGTTATCAGTAACATCAACAGAGGTATCAGGAACAACAACAACATGTTATCCATTATGGCAACAGAGGTAGTGACAAGGTTGTTCTCATTTATATTTCAAGGTGGTTGGACGGGGCAAGGAAAGGGGGTTGTAGCCTCCTTCCGATTGGAGATGGAAAATTAGGGAGTTGGAGCTTCCTTTAGGTTTCATCCTATAAATATGGGGTTGGAGCCTCATTCTAGTTGTAGCTAGAGAAATAGGAAGTTGGTGCTTCCAATGAATGTACTCTTTAACAAATAAGAAAATCATTTTGTGGTTTTTTCCCACATTGGATTTCCATGTAATGCATAAACTGTGTTTATGTGTTGTTTATGCATTGATTTATGGTATTGATGCTATATTGAATGCAGATTGAATATCATTGAAGATTTATATTGTGGTTAAAGAAAGGAAAGTACTAATACTGATTCACCCCCCCTCTTAGTATTCCAACATTGGTTGCCATAAAATTGGCCACTACAAACATGATTGTCCTGAATCAACCAAGAAGAGGAAAGGAAGACATCATGCTTCAGCTGCCAATGCGAATGATGAAGAACCTTCAAATAAAGTCAAGCATGAAGAAACATATTTCTTCTACTTGTCAGTCCTTGCAAGATCTATTGAAGATAATGACGATATGTGGCTGATTGATAATGGATATTCTAGACACATGACATGTGATCGTGTCAATCTCTCAAGTATGAGGGAAGAAAGGATTTCTTATAGAGTAGAACTTGGAGAAAAAAATTCATATGCAGTCAAAGGAATTGGGAAAGCATCTATTGAGTTGGAATCAAGCAAAAATTTTCATCTCAGTATTGTTCTATATGTACCTGGTTTGAAGAAGAATTTGGTATCCATTTCTTGTCTAGAAGATAAAGGAGATATAATAACATTTGTTGACGGGAAAGTACTTGTATGGCCCAAGGGCTCTAGTATGGATGATGCTAGAGTTATTGGAATTCATGATGGTAGACTATATAAGCTTCTAGGTCAAAATGCTTAAGCCCTTGTACATGATGAAGTCAATCCTAGCAAATTATGGCATAGAAGGTATGCTCACCTTCATTATCAAGCATTGCCATCTCTAAATCAAATGGTGGTAGGTATACCCGAATTGCAACCAATACATGAAGGTGTTTGCAGAGGTTGTGCACTTGGGAATAATGTTAAGAATCCTTTTCCAAGCAGTGAAAATATATCTAAGGAGATCTTGGACTTAATACATTAAGATGTATGTGGTCCTATGCCTGTGAAGTCTCTAGGAGGCTCTCTTTACTATGCAATATTTATTGATGACTTCTCACGAAAGACTTGGATGTACCTGTTGAAGATGAAAGATGAAGTATTTGACAAGTTTCAAGAATTCAAGGTTGAAGTGGAAAACTTGACAGATAAGAAGATCAAGACTCTAAGGTATGATAATGGAGGAGAATACACCTCTAGAGAGCTCATTGCCTTTTGCAAAGCAACTAGGATTAAGAGGGAGCTAATTTTCCCACATAATCCTCAACAGAATGGTGTGGCAGAAAGGAAGAACAAATCTATTAAATAATCTATTACGACAATGATGAATGATCAAAATCTATCCATGTTTCTATAGGGAGAAGCAAATATGGCAGTTGTATATGTTTAGAATAGAGATCCTCATCGTATATTGAAGAAAATGACTCTAGAAGAAGATTTCTCTGGAAAGAAACCAAGTGTTGAACACCTAAGGATCTTTGGTTGTCCTGTTTATATTCATGTTCCCAAGGACAAAAGAAAGAAGTTGGAACCTTCAGGAAAGAAGGGCATATTCATTGGATATAGTGAGTCATCAAAAGCATATAGAATCTATATTCTAGGACAACATAAGGTTGAAGTTAGCCGAGACGTGACTTTTGATGAAAAGATTGCTTATAGGAAATCTATAGAAGATTTCATGGACTTTAACGATGAAGAGGAACATGAAGATCCCAAGGAAGAAAGTACAGGTTCTCCAGATCATCCTAATGAAGAACTAGAACGACCACCTGAACCTATAGAACCAATTATTGTTCCTAGTATAAGAAAGAGACCAACATGGATCAAATCCACCTTGTAGGAAGTAGTAGGACATGAAGCTCCAAGTGGCACCTCCAGGGACAAAAAGAGACCGAAGAGGTTCTCTAGTTATGTGACACTTATGACAAATCTTGTGAATACAAAACCTTCCACCTTTGAAGAAGCAATCAAGCAGAAAGAATGAAAGGAAGCTATGATGGAAGAATATCAATCCATCATGAAGAAGGATGTATGAAAAGTTGTGCCTAGACCCAAAGGGAAGTCTGTTGTAACTTCAAAGTGTATTTACAAGATTTAACATGTAGTGGATGGAAGTATTGATAAATACAAGGCAAGGTTCATGGCTATAGGGTTATTCGACAAAGAGGGAGAAGACCATGAAGAGACGTTTGCTCTTTTTGCTAGATACACTTCTATCAAATCCATTATCTCTCTTGTAGCTTCCATGGGTTGGAGTCTACATCAGATGGATGTGAAGACACCTTTTCTCAATGGAGTCATTGTAATAGATAACCAAGAATGCAATTGTATAATATGTATAAAATATAAATAATTGATAAAATATATGAAAAAATGATGATTTACAATTGAGAAGGAGGGCTTGATTATATACCCACACAGGGGTGCCCTTTCACCACTAGACATGTCTTTTGGAGAACATGTCCTTTCATTATTA
>JZKD02S1636928.1:102081-114855 GCA_000966675.3 Picea glauca
TTTAATACTTAATCAATTAATGACTCACTTAATAATTAATCATTCATTAACCCTTAATTAAAGAGTTAATCATACTTAAGCTAATCATAGTAAAAAAATAATTAATTAATAACATTTAATTAATTAAGGTTATATAATAATTAATTATAATTTAGCTAATTTTTAGGATTATTTATGAAATTATTCATATTAATAAGTAAAGGGTCATTACAAGCACATTGAGATCAAGTACTACTACATCTGTGATAAAGTCCAGAAGGGAGAAGTGAAGCTTCTGTACATCTCCACTGATGAGTAGATAACATATATTCTTACAAAGATCTTGTCCAAAGGGAAGTTTGTATACTTTAGGGACAAGATGGGGCTTGTGGAAATTAATCACTTGATTGAGAGGGAGTGTTGATATTCTTGCATTATGGATAGTCAATGTGCCGCTGGTATGACATTCTCCCTATGGAGAATGGTATAGGTTGGACAGATTGCTAATGTATCATGAATTGACATTTTCTGCAGAAAATAGTTCAGGACTTACATTCTCCTATGACACATGTAGTGACCTAATGCAAAGAATGGTCCCTGTAGCCCATGGCGTGAATTTCAACATATGAAGGACTGACATTCTTCATGTGGCACAGATGGTGATCTGATCAAGAAGAATGATCCGGAGTCATGAGACACTCCGTTGAGTGCATGACAACTGTGGGACACTCAATTGAGTGCACAAGTTTAAACACCTGACTTATTCAAGCATCACACATGATTACTCATATGGAGTATGGCATAGAGAGTTGATGCCATATGATGTGTCATATGATGGGTTGCTGATGATGTTGCAAATGATGATGATGCTATTTTTTGATATGACCTTTTCATAGACAATTTTTTTGGTCAACTTGAGTACATTTAGATGGGTGTTATAAATACCTCCCTAGTTAAGAGGGAGTGTTAGAATTTTGTAACTATGGTCAGTATTCATAATGTGAAAAGTGAAAAGTGAAAAGTTGTGTTTGTTGGGGAGGTCAACTTAGTATAAATAACGAGCCAATTTGGGTCATTTGCAACTCAAGCAATTTGCATCTCTTAGTAAATCTTGTGTTCTCTTTGTGATCTCTACTATTATTCTACAACATTTATATGGTTGAATTTTTGAAGTATAATTTCTTAATGATAAATTGAAAAGTGAAAAACAACATCATTAGAAGTAATCATCAGTTTTCACAAGTATTGTGCTATTATCTATTTCACTAGAAAAATCAACAAGTATTACCAAAGTATTTGACATTTGTTCCTCTGGAATTTTATTCAATGCCTTATAAAATCTTAAATTAAAATCTCGAATTTTTTCGTTCTTTCTCAGACATATTTGAGTAAATTGTGTGAGGAGAGTATGGTATGATATCGAGGGAGTATACATATTCAAAAACATTGTTTCAACATCATCAAATGATCCAATTGATCTTGTAGGAAAGGATGTATACCATTCATATGCTTGACAAGTCAAAGTCTGGAGGAACAGTCTTACCATTACATCATCATATTCTATCAGATGAAAATCACACATGTCAAAAAATAAATCAATATGTCTTTTGGGATCTATTTCTCCATCCCCTGAAAATACTGACAATTTTCCTCGTGGAAGAGTTGGAAGCTGATGTTGTTACACATCAAAATTCATCACTTCGATAATGTCACATTCTCATTATCGTAAGTGTCACACTTTTGTCGCAAATGTTGTAAGTGTCACATTCCCATTCTGTAAGTGTCACATCGTGAATGACACCATGAAAACATTTGATACAACGCCTAAAACATGTTAGAAGAAGAAGCCCCATCATCTGATAGTCAAAACAAATGTTTTCTTTGAGAATTACTCATCTTGGTAACTTTTGGGAAAATCAATGCTCCCCTGCTCATATGCAGGAAGTGCTAGTGTTCCTTTGCCATCTCATATGGAGCATTGTAGCGCTCTGTTTCCCATTCTAAGGGAGTGCCGAATTTGTTAAGCAAATGTCAGAAGAAATCCCCTTTTTCTCTAAAGACAACTATGGATGGATCGAGTTGGTTTGGCTCAAATCTAACCCCTAGGTTGCATCTAGGGGAGATACCACAACTATTGGAGTCATATACTCAACTAATCCCAAATATAACCAAGGTGGTTGAGCCTCTCAAAGCCTGTAAATGGAGGCATTCTCATGGTGAACAGAGAGGAAAATAATCAACAAAGCATTGCTATTCTGATCGTTGATCTTTCGAGCAAGGGGTTTGACGAGGAGGACTTGGAGAGGATGATGCACATCATCCGAGGATTCTAAGTGTCTCTTTAAAGTTCTCATAAATACACTTGGCATATTTCCTTCTAGTACGTGTTTACATGTACTTGTCTATGCTTGTTTTAATATTCATAGATAGATCGATTTTTTCTAATCCATTAGAGTAAGATATAGTTGTTTATCTCTTGTGATCCATTGGAGGTACTGTTAGGAACTCATGGATTAGAGTAGCTTCGACAAACTTTGAAAGTGATGTACATCATACTATCCCTCCTTCTCTCTTTTTTCTATGGACATAATTAATCTATAGGAATGGTAGTGTCCAAAGGTAGTTTTCTATCTTGGTAGAGGGGTCTGTACTCCAAGGGAAAGTTGACCTGTCCGCAGGGGAATTATTTTGTAACAAAAATTGGCAACTCCACTGGGGATAAAATTTTCAGTTTTTGTACTTTCCTTGGTTCGTCTGTGAAATTTTCCTATACTTGGATCCCTTTTGTTGATTTAATCTGTCCATACATCTTTCATCTTTTCTAAAGTTGTCTCACAGAGTCTCTGATTGAATTTCCCTAAGTTTTTGAGCTTTCTGAGTTTTTCTAAAGCTTGTCTCAGGACTAGTGTCCTCTCCAGTTTAAGTAAGAGCGTTGATTGCTTGATCGATGCTTCCCCAAAGTGTATTAGGAAGTGTTGTAGTGCTCTGGTGCTTTGATTACCAGAGCACCGATTTTTCTTGCTTTGAAAAATTGCAATTCTCTTGCTTCCTGGGCATAATCCTTTGATCTTTTTGTTTGACTCAGACCTTGCTCTATCATATCATGTCCTTTGTTTGAATCAAGCTTGGTATTTTTCATTCTTTTAGTCTTAATTGAGTTTGTGTTGTCTTTCCTTATTGCAAAATCAACCATTTTATCTCAAACTTGGTTTCTTTTTGCTTCTCTTTTCGATTATCTGATTGATTGGAGGTTTTTCATAAGGAAGTTCATTGATCACAATATTGTTTCCCTTATCTTTGATCCTTTACTCATTTCAAAAGAATTTTAAGTGTGATTTTTGTTTTTGGTGTTTTTCTTTGAGTGGATAATTTGTTCTTCTTTTGGTCTCTTATTGATCACACTATTGTTTCCCTTATCTTTGATCCTTTACTCATTTCAAAAGACTTTTAAGTGTGATTTTTGTTTTTGGTGTTTTTCTTTGAGTGGATAATTTGTTCTTCTTTTGGTCTCTTATTGACTGCTGAGAGTATCTTTGTTTGTGTACTTTTGCTTCTTCCTTCTTCAAATCGTAGTAGCGAACACTTCACAATATTGATCACAATATTGTTTCCCTTATCTTTGATCCTTTACTCATTTCAAAAGACTTTTAAGTGTGATTTTTGTTTTTGGTGTTTTTCTTTGAGTGGATAATTTGTTCTTCTTTTGGTCTCTTATTGACTGCTGAGAGTATCTTTGTTTGTGTACTTTTGCTTCTTCCTTCTTCAAATCGTAGTAGCGAACACTTTTCATTATTAGTGAAAGCATGAAGCATTAGACGAACATTTCAATTTAAATTTGTAATCAAACAAAGAAATACTTGTATGCATTGGTTTTGGATTTTGGAAAGGTTTTCTTTGTAATTTGGCAATCGTTTGAATTCTTGTTGAGAATGAAATAGTACAAAATTTTGCATCCTTGAGTGTTTTCCAGTGACAAAAGAAAATAAACTCTTCTCCTTCCTGTAGCTAGAAGTTCATTGAAAATAAAGTTTGCATCTCATTCTTTTCACCTTTTTGGGAGTCAAGTCTCAAACATCATCAATTTAACTATCATTCACCTTTGTGTAATGAACAACCATGAAAATGAACGTTAATTAAAAATCAATCTAGAAACTTTTATTTTTAAGTTCTTTGCACCAACAATAGACTAGGACTAGAGCTTTGGAATAGGCTGCGAGAATAACTCTCCAAAACATTCAATACAAACTCAGAATCTTGCGATAGGGAGAACAAATCAATACAAACTCAAAATCTTGCGATAGGGAGAGAAAATCCAATCTACGTAATCCCCCTCTCACATAGGGGTTAAACATGAGGTCACGTACGAGAGAGCAACGAAGATTATCCCTCCGAGTATTAACTACATGTAGCAGTATGATTGTATATTGGGGGTTCTTCTTGAGGTTAAACTGTTTTAATTTGGTCTCAGAGCTTCGTGAATTTTGAATTCGTTCGGGGTCATCTGGATTTTACCGGTCCATTTGTCCTCTGTTCTCTTGAAGAATTTCAGACTTGATATCCTGCCCATATGTTTAGAATTGACTATCGACTGTACCCGCCCAGAGGCTGACTGCGAGTTGGTATCCTTAGTGGCCATAATATTTAGGGTCCTTACACGAGGTGACAAATAAGTGAAGTCTTCTTACTTGGAACAAATGTTGGTCAAACTCCCTCGGTCTCCTTGGAGGGTAACCCATGGGTAAAACCGTGAGGGAACTTGCACCAAGGTGTAAGTCTCTTAATCAGGCCACCATCGTAACTGATCCACCCGCTCATATCATATCCCCTTCTCAATTTGATCACACGATGTTGGATTTCATCACCAACTAGTACGTTCAGTGAGAGAAGGCATTGTTTTGTTTGTTGATTTTCTAGATTTTTTAGCGAGTGCTATTTGTTTACTTTAGTTTTCCTTCAACATTGGTAATGTGGCTGATAAGGGTCTTCGTAGATCACGTATGATGCAAAATTTTCCTCCAGAAGGCTACAAATCCTTACCTCCTAACTCACCTGAATACACTTACCGTGAAGAGGTCGACGAGAACCATTCAGATGCTGGGAGTGTTGCTACTCCTTTGCTAGAAAATCCTGAGAGAGATATAGTTATGGTTAAGGAAGAATCCAACTTTCTTGTAAACCCAACTTTGCAAGTGCCTCTCGATCCACTCCTTGTTTGACTGGACTCCTCAAGTAAAATTATAGTAGAATATCACCCTCGCCTATCGTGAATGCCATATAATCAATTATATATGGAACCAATACAAAAAAAAATTCATGAAGAATACACTACCCTTGTCCATTCTACTGAAATGGAAGATCCACAACAAACTCCTTTTTGTTTTATATGGAGAACACCATCGGGACGATACCTTTATGAAAAATTTAATTTTAGCTGACCACCCCTTGACCCTCCACATACCTCTACCTCTATCGGGGCAGAGGTAGGACTGTCAGGTCAACCTATTGACCGTCCCATGTAACAAATAGTCAATATGGCTACCACTTCAATACAAGTTCAATGTGAAACATGAGTCATGTTGCCTAGTCATTTACAAAGTACCTTGATAGTTACACCTACCGTCCCTCTTCAAGACACAACTTCATATACTCCGCAAAACCATGTGGGGACACCTTCAGATCATAAAATGAAAAACCCTTCCATGCAACAAAACCCAATTGGGAAAAATCCCTAGTGGTGGGCAACCCCCCTTCGCTGGAAAAATCCCTACTGGTAATCAATCGTCCTTCCACACACTAGTGCCGATTGGGGGGCAACCCCCTTTCACCGATCAAATCCCAGTTGTTACCCAACCGATGGCAGGGGGACAATTTCAACCTTCATTCATTGGAAACCCCCCACAATCCTGAGACTAGCCTAAGGATTTATGTTTCTTCAACCACATCAGGGATGGCCATCAAACCCCAACCCGCAAGAAAGAATCCTAAATCTGAATCCTTCTAGATTACATTCTGGAAAACCCTTCCCAGAAGTCCCGAATCCCACTTGGGGTCCTCAAGGTCAACCTTATTTTCCTCCCCAAGGGCCAAATACTTACCCTCCTCAAGGACAACCTAGTTACCCTCCTCAAGGGAAGACTAATTATCCACCTCAAATTAATCAAGCGAACTGTCTTCCCCCAGGTTACACTGGTTATCCTCCCCAGGGCCAAATGGGCCTCCCTTCTCCTTTTATGCACATCTCAACAAATGAATCCTACTTTTGTTGGTCAAGAACAACAATATATGGGAGGGCCTACTGGCTACAACTATCCACCTCAACTAGTTTACGGTCCTATTGGTGTTCCTATGCCACACTGGTATCATCTTCAAGTCAATCGATAATTACCATTCTTAGCCACTCTAGATCTACCGGATCTGTCGAGATTAACACACGATCCCATATTACAATCCCCTTTTTGGCCAGTTATTCTTGCCAAATTGCCTTCTGATATTCTAAAATTTGACGACAAACCTGGTGAATACCCTTATAACCACGTTATGACCTTTCATGTATGGTGTTCATTGAATTCACTAATGGATGATTCTATCCCGTTACGTTTTTTCCAATGTACACTTACAGGTTCAACGACTAAATGGTACATTGAGTTAAAACACAAAAAATTTCAAGATTTTAATTCCCTGGCCATGGATTTTCTCACTCACTTCCAATTACTTATCTGTTACAAGACAGGCACAAAAATTTCGACCTCCCTTCATCATACCAACTTTGTACATATTTCAGATCATATTCATGAATGGAGACGACGATGATGGTTGATCAAAGCAACCATTCCCGACCAATTATTGGTTGAATGGTTCACCAAATTTATTTTACCTCCTATTGATCGTGATGTAGCCATGGGTGGTGTCGTTATAGAAAAGGAAGCCATTACTCGTGCCCAGTATTTGGACTTGGTTTATTCCCAATCTGGTACATTATACAAATTGATTATGAACGTTCCCTGTCCATCAACTGACCCATCAAAACCATCGTCCACCGCTCATGCAGATGGAATTATTGGTTTCATCAAACCCCAATCCATTTCACAGTCGATCGGAGCGACCAATCATTCAGTCGCTTCCCTAGATACCAAGTCGAATTCACTCTCATCAACCTCCACGCCGACTCAAATATCTGAGGTGAATGCAGTTCAATCTTCTTCTCCACAACAGTCAAGGGGAAACAATAAACCTAAGAAAAACAATAATCAAAATGAAAATGAAAAAACACCAGCACATTCACTTGCTTCTAAGAAACAACCAGAAGGCAAACCAAAATTTCCATTTCTCATTTGTGGTGATGATCACTACACACGAGATTGTCCTCATCGCGACGAAGTTGCAAAAATTTTCAAAGTAAATTCTCAACCCGCTGTATTGACACATCCTTTTCCACAACAACAGTCACTTGTTGCACAAACTCCTGCACCTCCAACATGAGGTAACACAAATCATCCTCCAAATGAGGAAGCTTCATCGAGTGCACATATTTACATGTTTAATGGAATAGATTTAACCACTTGTACTATGACATATGACACAACACCAGGTAAACCTGATAAGGAAAAAATAACTACTGGTACTACACCAGATCCACCATCCACCACAATTACTCCTCCATCCAGGCCACTCCAAATTGAGAAACGTAACTTTGACTCTATCTTACGTCCACCCAAGAGCACAATTCGAAAGTCGACCTTTAATCCTAATTCACGTGCTGCTCAAAACTACAACATTGTTGAAGATTTGGCCCAAGGACCACACGAGATGTCAACTCTCGAAGTTCTACAACAATTCCCTAGTCAATGTAGGACTCTCTTGGTAGCCATCAGAGCTCCAGATCCCAAGTCATCTAATAATATCACATTCAACCTGGATAATTTCAAATCATGACTCTCTCACCAACTTTCTTTCCAAATCGATGTTATTGTCCATAGTCAACATATTCATCGCACGATATTGGATGAGATGACATCCACATGTGTCATGTCCTTGGATTGCTGGAAAGTCCTGAAATCACATGGTCTTAATCAATCTCCCACCATGTTACGAGCATTCAATGGAAGAGGTGTTCATCCTCATGGACTATTATAGTCCTTAACCGTTCAATTGGGAGGCAAAACTATTTGAGTAGATGTTGAAGTAGTCGATGCTCCTCTCGATTATAACTTTTTACTAGTGAGAATTTGGTTTTATGCTATGACTGTCATCGCTTTATTGATTTTTCAATGCATCCAATTCCCTCATCAAGGTAAAAATGTGACCATCGATCAGTTAGATTACTGCACCCCCGATGCTCGCACTCAAACGACCAACAATATTTATTTTCTAAGAGATTCAAAAATCACTTATGAAAGTGTTGGGGTAGGACTCTTAAAGACTCTTCGCTCATAGGTAACTTTCCCACACCTCTTTGTCCCACTACGCAACACATCGCAATGATTAGCATGATTTTGACTATGGCACATCAATCCTTCGAATCATCTGATCTGTGGATTGTGCCTAGTCCCTTATAATTTGATACACTAGGTGACATTATACCACTTAGTCCCGTAGAGGATGAATATGATTCCATTTAGTCTGCCTCTCCTTCAATTGACAACTAACATCTGCTGGCGTCTACTACATTTTCATTACCATCCCAGTTGGATTCCCTATCCTCTACTTTCGATTACATCCTATAGATTTTTCCATCCGATGAATCTATTATGGAAATGCTTAGTATCGAGGAGGAACCTTGGGATGACAACCACCATCGTTCATCCTTTCTTCCTAGTTTGGATGAAATCGAGAAAGGTATTTCTTCTATCTTTCTTAGTGATATCGTTGACTCCCCCCAATATCCAATACTCACTCAGGATACCATCTCCGAGGGGAATTTGGGAAATATTGCTAACACAATTATTGTCGACATATCCATTAAAGAAGGTATCGTGGAAAACATTCAACTAGGTGCAAACTATTCAACTGAAGAAGTTGAAACTTAAAGAATTTTGCAATATCTTCGTCCAGATCTATGAACAAATGCCAGGGATCTATCCATCAATTGTTGTGCATGAAATAAAAACTTACCCAGGAGTTAAACTTGTGAGACAGAAACTTCGCCTGGTTCATCCTAACAAACTGCAACAATCAAGGTAGAAGTCGAAAAATTACTCAAATATGGTTTTATTTATCCTGTACCTCTGACTGAATGGGTTTCCAACATCATTCCAGTCACCAAGAAACAAGGAACAATTCCTGTTTGTGTCGATTATCGGGATCTTAATAAGGCCTATCCAAAGGACAATTACCCTAAATCCTTTATCGACCAAATTATTGATAATTGCATCAGAAGTGTCATTTTATCTTTTATTGATGACTTTTCCAGATATAACCATATCGACATTTTACCAATTGATCAACATAAAAAAACCTTCATATGCCCGGGGACTTTCTCTTATCAGAAATTACCTTCTGGTCTTAAAAATGTTGGTGCCATTTTTCAGCCGACCATTTGTATGCTTTCCATGACATCATACATAGCGTTGAACCTTACCTCAATGACTTAACTGCTCACTCGACTCATTGATGAGACCATATTGGTCACTTACGAGCCATTTTTCTTTGATGCCATTTTTACGACATACGTTTGAACCCCCATAAATGCATTTTTGTTGTTGAATCTAGATGACTCCTCGGATTCGTAGTCTCCAAAAATGGGATTAGAGTGGATCCCTTAAAATTTAAATCCATTCTCGCTTTACCTCCTCACAACAACCTCACCCAACTGCAAAGTTTGCAAGGGAAGGCAAACTTTCTTCGCCGCTTCATTTTCAATTATGCTGAAATCATTAAAGGATTGATGGGATTGCTGTAGAAAGATGCCCCTTTCATTTGGGATGCCACAACTCAACGCTCATTTGATGCTCTTAAGCATGCCTGAACAAACACACCTCTTTTGCACCCACCAGATTATGCAAAATATTATATCCTTTATTTGGCTGCCTCTACTTCCACTATCGCTATGGTGTTAGTACAAGAGGATGATGACGACATAAAACATCTGATCTACTATCTGAGTAAAAGTCTATTGGGTCCCAAAGTCCAGTATTCACATGTCGAAAATTTGGCTTTGGAAGCAGTTATTGCCGTCCAGAGACTTCACCATTACATTCTGTTATGCACTACCATGGTCATTGCATACTTGAACCCCATGTACCACATCTTGACTTGTCAAGTAATTGGGGGAAATTATTCGAAATGAATCATCATTATTTAAGAATTCGAACTCGATTTTCCCAAATCCAAGGCTAAGAAATCGTTGGTTTTTGCGGAATTAATTTGTGATCTTCCCCATACTGATGAGAATACTAAGCCCAATGATTCTCTTCCTAATGAATCCTTGTTCCTCATTAGTACGTCCGATCCCTGGTATGGAGATATTCTTCTCTATCTCCAAACCTAATGCTTCAGCTTGACACCATTCAAAACGCTACCTTATCATCGGTGACACCTTGTACCACCATGGCATTGATACTGTCCTACGCCGTTGCTTAACCCACAAAGAGGTTGAACAAGTTTTAAATGACTGTCACCTTGGATCTTGTGGCAATCATCTTTCTGGGATGGCTACAACCCAATTTTTTTTATGTGTTGTTTATTTTTGGCCTTCCATATTCAAAGATTGCATTGAGGCCATTAAAAAATGCCCACCTTGTCATATCTTTCATAAGAAAGCACGTACCCACCCAACTCCACTTCATCCCATTGTCGCCGTCGGCCCCTTTGCAAAATGGGGTATCAATTTTATGCAATGTAATCCTACCTTAGCTGGGGGGCACAGTTATATTATCATTATCGTCGATTATTTCACTAAACGAGATGAGGTTATGCCTACATTCCTTGATTATGGCCTCACCGCAACACTTTTTGTGTTTAACCACATCATCGCTCGATTCAGTGTCCCACAAGCTATTGTAACTGATCATGGATCCCATTTCCAGAACCATATGATGGGTGAATTGCGCACCAAGTTAGGTTTTCTCCATGAAAATTCACCCCCCTACTACCCTCAGACAAATGGATAAGTTGAAGCCATAAACAAAGTCCTGAAAACCATACTTCAATGCATGGTGGGAGTGAACAAAACCTCTTGGCATTTGCAGCTCTTCTTTTCACTCTGGGCCTATCAAACTTCAGTTAAAACCACAACTGGATTTACACCCTTCCAGTTGGTATACGAGATAGAAGCGGTGCTACCAATCGAATGCGAGATTCCTTCATTAAAACTCATCGTCAAACTCCTACCCCATACTTATACTGAAGAGGAACAATTCTTATATCTAACCAACTTGGATGAAACTCGTCGTGATGCTGCTCCGATCAATGAGATGTATCAAAAACACATAAAAAATCAATATGATAAGTCCATCCAACCTCACACTTTTGTAGAAGGAGATCTAGTCCTAGTCCATGATCAAGATCATGACAAACTGGGGGCAGGAAAGTTAGAACCCATGTGGCATGGGCCAAACATCACAAAACACGTGCTACACAAAGGCACCTACGAGTTAGTAGAGTACGATGGAATATATCCCGGTGAGCCCCGAAATGGGCTTTACCTCAATAAGTACTATGCATAGAATATCTCGCATGTGTGCTTTGTACATTATTGTACTATATACTTTTGACTTGGTGTGTCTTTTCTTTTTCCTGCATGAGTTTTGTCTCAGCTGCTTATAATTTGCTTTGTGATTGAATGCGCATATGACATCATCCTTTCCCATCTATTTCAAGTTTGCAGATGGCACTAGTCAACATACCCAGAACATCGCTTCTGCCGCTTGGGTCATCTACCACTCTGGCGAGTTAGTTAGTTTAGGAGGAATTTTCCTTGGATTTGCAACCAATAACGTTGCAGAGTATCATGCCTTCATTTGACTCTTAACTGAAGCCATCTCTCTAGGAATATCTCAATCGATTATTAACCTCGACTCTCAACTCGTGGTCCGTCAACTTAATCTTGAGTACGTTGTTCATAATTCAACTTTACTATGTCTCCATCTGAGGGTTCACCGTCTCAAAAGAGATTTTGAATTTCTTGAGTAAAGACACATATCAAGAGAATTCAATATGATCGTGGATTCACTAGCGAATTAAATGTTGGATTGGTATGTTGTGCATAGATAAAATATTTGGAACATAAAGCATATGTTTAAAAACATCACATAAAATAAAAAAATACAACATAAGTAGCCACCACAAAACCCGTTTATATATATAATCTTGATAGAAAAAGTTTTTTTGTCAAAATACATCATACAAAAGTACATAAGAGGGAAAAACATGGGCCTTCATGCCCATAGTATCATCATAAATAATACAAAATGACTGGAGAATCTACTCATCTCCCTATACCAGATTGTGCCGTGCATAGCACACCATCGCTCTTGTCACCCGTTGTAGCAAATGATTGAGGGGTTCATAGATCCCAACAATATGTCTCTAAAGGTGTAGAGGCACATCTTGCCTCCTTAGGGGAGGAATGCCCATGGTCAAGCCACATAGGTTCCTCTCTACCTCTCAGAGTCCTCCTTCTACGACATCATGCTTGATCCGGATTATTTTTGGCACGAAATGGGAGCGGAGATATAACAAAGAAATGCACAAAGATATCGCGTATATCCAGTAATATAATAGAAATATATCAGAGATGCAACCATAAACACAGAGATACAATAATACACGATTTCTATTAATGAAAGAAATGTACAG
>JZKD02S1636928.1:115204-125664 GCA_000966675.3 Picea glauca
AGTCATGTGGGCCCCGTTTGGGTAAGTTGGTGCGTCAACTTCCCGGGGTCGTAACTTTTGCATACGATCTCCGTTTTAGGCGTGTGATAGCTCGTTGGAAAGGTATCGTCGAGGATATTCATTTTGGGGGCTCAATCATGCCTTCTACTATCATTGAGAACCTCGATCTAGAAAAACCTTCATTTGGACCCTCAAAATGGCCCTGGAAGTTAAAACCTGCTAAAAATAGTAAATTTCCAAAATGGCCAGAAAACTGTTTTGAGCCATTTGGAAAAGGTGGGTGGCCCCCGATATCCACCTGGATCAATGCTATGGTGCCGCTTGTGCATATCCACAATGTCCTTATGCTGGCATATATGTTGGAGGTGATGCACCTCTGTCTACATGATGAAAACAAAATGATTTAGATCCCTCGTTGTACAACCAAAAACATATTAAAAACAAAAACACATATTGTTGCAAGGTTATGATATTTTGTACCTGATGCATCCCACTGAATACCCTAAGAAAGTACCAAGTCTTCATTTCCTCTGAAATATACCCCAGCATATGGGAAGTCCTTGATCACCACCAACTACTCCCTCCACCATGTGAAGAAGTCGACAATGAACCTAACATCCGAGGGCTCATTCCCAAACCCGAGGGAGATACTAGTCCACCTCTCCATGCGAGGCTCATTCATAGGGAGTGCTATCATTGCAACCTGTGGTTGCATCTGGGGAATCCGCTCTAGGAAAAATGAGACCAAGAAAGAACCATATCCAAACTATTTTTTCCTACTAGTTCTGCATTTGGATATCTGCTCTTTAACATTCCTCAAGAACCATGTGCTCCAGTTGAACAACCTAGATTCCAAGCACTGAATGGCGTAAGAAATTTGAGATTTTGAAGCGAGATGGGCACTAGTGCTCCCAACAAACTTGGTGATAGAAAATAGGATGGATCGAAGAGATAGATCCATCACATATTTTATAATGATCCTTCCTCCTACCCACCGTGACCCTGGTATGCAGTATTCAACAACATATGCCTCGGTCAGTCGCGGAGTAGCTCGATGTCCGAAAAAAAGAATCGATGCTCCCCTCCTCAAGATCCCCATCAAAAAGTATACATCATCCATATCGATCTCAAGCATATGCGGTCTTATTCAAAATTCTTTCTCACCATCATCTCGTAGACCGATCAAGTATTCGGGCAATAACACTTCTTTCCTCATGTTCCGAAGTTTGAAGTACTGGAGCAAGATGCAATTTCATAAGGCCACCCTCGCTTAAGGGTCTTGAAAAGCAATGATGTCATCAAACTCGTGCTCACATTCTTTCCACTCAATCATGATTAGCTATGAATGAAACCTACAAATACATCAATTAATCATCATTAACTAAATCCTCAATGAAAGAAATTGCATGTTTTTAGTCTAAAAATATATATTTTTTAAGTTCTACGCCTAGCGCTCCCTCAAAGAAGCAAACAGAGTTCTAGCATGCACACCAGGGCGTTGAAATCATGATCAATGCTCCCCTTGATGCCTTGAGGTAGCGCTGATCCAGTTCAACGCTCTAGGGATTCTCAAGGAGCCTAAGCACCTAAACTAAAGGCTGAAATGCAATAAAAAGATATGCAAAAGAATGAGGAGGAGGAAACAACCAACTTAATCCGAACGGTTTTGAAAACGGTCATCCACAACCCCTGCAATCAACACTCGAAAAAATGCTCCAAAAGAGGTAAAAACTCAAAGGGAAGAAGAAAATAGTAAAAACAAAGGCAAAAATGATTTTTTTCCCTAATTTGATATTTGTTTTGGTCATTTCTCCTTATTATAAAGTTAATTTTTCGGTTTTTTATCATCTTTTCAAAAAATTACTAATGTCTTGTGCCCATAACAACTTGATTTTACAGTAATTTGAGCAGAGTCTTTCGGTGACCTTGTAACGCCAATGAGATTAATCTTTGTTCTTTCTCATGCTAAAAAATACATGAGAATGTAACCAAGTATACTTTTATCACTTTTTCGGACTCATAAAGGCTATACAAAAAAGGAACCCCCTGTAGTCTCCTTTAAGCTCTTTTCAAACTCTCTAAACATAAAAATATTTCCAAGTGATCTTGCTTCCTTTCACACTCATTAAAAGGTTCGAAAGGGCGTTTTCCGAGTGATAGTTTATCCCTTTTTTGGACCTCAGAGACTAAAATTATGAAAAGGACAACCCTGGAGTCACCTTTAAGTTCTTTTCAGACTCTCTAAACATGAAAACCACCGAGTTTTCCTTCTTTGGACTCGCAAAACTACACATTGAAGGGCCCATATGGGAATGAACCCTTACTTCTTCTAGTTCATTAAATAAAGGAAGAGGAGCTTACCGAAGGTGATTTATATCGAGCATGTGTTATCCTCCTCGAGCTCATTAAATTAAAAGGAGGTATTCATCTATCTGGATGGGGGAAAAAATTGAGGGATGTGGGTCAAGTTTCTTGAAGTTTTTTGTAAGCAACTCCTGTAGCCGCCCTTGAACACAACACTTGTTTTAACGTCCACACTAAACACTTGTATAATCCACTAAACCTCTTCACTGAACCAATCCTATGATCCTTTTCACTCCTTTGACCCATCCAAATAATGCCTCATCACTCGTTGCATTATGTTTTGGTCCATTCTGTGTTTATGCTTCCAAGTCTCACTTTGTGCCTCAATGTTCAAGGGATTTTTTTTTTGCAACAATCAACCATCTACAAAATTATCAGTTTCTATACGCACGTTAGTCTGTGAACATCTGCTATATATTATAACTTTCCTGTGTCAGTTTCGTGTCGATGATGGGGGATACATCAAGGCCCTCCTTCAACGAGTCTTTTCTTGTCAACTTCAACAAATAATCCAAGAATTAGACTTAGAAACTAGTTAGTAACTTGGAACTTGCATGCCTCAATGGCAAGCCTCCTCGCCTCCGATAGTAGGTTTACATCATTTACCTCGAATCCGATGATTCCACGAATGTTCGACCTTAGCTCATTTATTCACATTCACTGGAATGTACTCGGGTACCTTGGGAGTCATTGAAATCATTGGTGATTTTCCTTGCACTTGTTAACGATATACATCAATGATCGATAATCAAGTGGTTTCTACCATGTTCGACATCAAATCATCTATTCACATGGCTAGATTTGCACTACATCGGGGTTGCTATGAAGACCCTGAGTTGAGCATCCACTCTATTATCCACTCAGTCGAGGATGCGGAGGAAGTCTTTTGAGCAGGCTGATACATATGTTGTCACATAGATCCACGTTGTATTGGTCTATGTCTATGTTTTATCGTCTCGTAGCTCCACTGTGTATTTTTCATGGCTACGATCAATTCATTTCTTAGAGGTATGGATCCACATTGTATCTCTGGTGGCCATACCCTTAGTCAATATCATCATGGATCCACAGTGTATTTATTGGCGACCATACTTTGAGTCACGTATACTTCGAGCATAGGTATGCCTACCCCGAGAATGGAACAATTATTAACATTGTTTGATGGTTTTCTACAACTTCTACCGGGTTCCTCGACTCCATACCCTTGCTTTTAAGAATCTACAAAGTGTTTCGGCCATAAGATTTCATATTTTGGCTTCACACTTTGGGGGGAAATCTGTTACACATCAAAATTCCTCACTTCGATAATGTCACATTCTCATTGTTGTAAGTGTCACACTTTTGTCGCAAGTGTTGTAAGTGTTGCATTCCCATTCTGTAAGTGTCGCATTGCGAACGACAACATGAAAACACTTGATACAACCCCTAAAAAATGTTATAATAAGAAGCCCCATCATTTGATAGTCGAAACAAATGTTTTTCTATGAGAATTACTCATGTTGGAAAATTTTAGGAAGATTGGCTCTCCCATGCTCATATGCAGGAAGTGTTAGTGATCCTTGCCCATCTCACATGGAGCATTGTAGCACTCTGTTTCCCATTCTAATGGAGCACCGAATTTGTTGAGAAAATCTTGGAAGAAATCCCGTTTTCTCTAAAGACAACTATGGATGGATTGAGTTGGGTTGGCTCGAATCTAACCCCTAGGCTGCATCTAAGGGAGATACCACAACTTTTGGAGTCATATCCTCAACTAATCCAAAATATAACCAAGGTGGTTGAGCCTCTCAAAGCCTATAAATGGAGGCATTATCATGGTGAATAGAGAGGAAAATAATCAACAAAGCATCGTTATTTTGATCGTGGATTTTTTGAGCAAGGGGTTGGACGAGGAGGACTTGGAGAGGGTGCTACAACATCATATGAAGATTGTAAGTGTCTCTTTAAAGTTCTCATCAATATACTTGGCCTATTTCCTTCTAGTACGTGTTTACATGTAATTGTCTATGCTTTTTTTAATCTTCATAGATAGACGGATTTTGTCTAATCCATTAGAGTAGGAGATAGTTGTTTGTCTCTTGTGATCCATTACAGGTATTGTTCGAAACTCGCAGATTGGAGTAGCTTGGAAAAAATTCGAAAGTGAGGTACATCATACTATCCATCCTTCTCTCCTTTTCGATGGACATAATTAGTCTATAGGAATGGTAGTGTCCAAAGGTAGTTTTCTGTCTTGGTAGAGGGGTCTGTACTCCAAGAGAAAATTCACCCTTGTAGAGTGTATATTTTAACCTTGTACAATATTTACTGCAAACATATTTTTAGTAAAAGAACAAAAAAGATATAACGGAAAATACAAACATTACATAGAGATTTTTCCCTTGGAAACCCAAACCTGGAAAACCAACATATTCTATATTCATTCATCATGATACACTGTTTACAATACAATATACATATAGGATCCATCGACATCCAAAACCCTAACCCAATGACCTGGATTAGTCAACAAACCCAATTCCTTAATCAGAAATAGAAAACCATTGACACAAAAACCATGTGCCGAAAAACCACCTAAATATGTGACACATTTCCCGAGGCATAAATTTGTTTTTTCAAGGGCGCTGCCCCCGAACCCTCATGCGGGGGGCTTCGCCCCCCTGCACTCCCCAAGGGGGGGCCTAGCAGCCACCCCTCTAACCCCCCTGCACACCCAGTCAAAAACATTGTTTCAACATCATCAAATGATCCAATTGATCTTGTAGGCAAGGATGTATACCATTCATATGCTTGACCAATCAAATTATGGAGGAACAATCTTACCATTACATCATCATATTCTATCATATGAAAATCACACATGTCCAAAAATAAATCAATATGTCTTTTGGGATCTATTACTCCATCCCTTGAAAATACTGGCAATTTTCCTTATGGAAGAGTTGGAAGCTGATGTTGTTACACATCAAAACTCCTCAGTACGATAATGTCACATTCTAATTTTTGTCGCAAGTGTCACATTCATGTTCTGTAAGTGTCACATCGCGAACGACACCATGAAAACACTTGATACAACCCCTAAAACATGTTAGAAGAAGACACCCCATCATTTGACAGTCGAAACAAATGTTTTTCTATGAGAATTACTCATCTTGGAAACTTTTGGGAAGATTAACGATCCCCTGCTGATATGTAGGAAGTGCTAGTGTTCCTTTCCCATCTCATAGGGAGAATTGTAGCACTCTGTTTCCCATTCTAAGGGAGTGTCAAATTTTTTGAGCAAATCTCAGAAGAAATCCCCTTTTTCTCTAAAGACAACTATGGATGGATCAAGTTGGTTTGGATCGAATCTAACCCCTAGGTTGCATCTAAGGGAGATACCACAACTATTGGAGCCATATCCTCAACTAATCCAAAATATAACCAAGGTAGCTGAGCCTCTCAAAGCCTATAAATGGAGGCATTCTCATGGTGAACAAAGAGGAAAATAATCAACAAATCATTGCTATTCTAATCGTGGATCTTTCGAGCAAGGGGTTGGGCAAGGAGGACTTGGAAGGATGCTACAACATCATATGAGGATTCTAAGTGTCTCTTTAAAGTTCTCATAAATATACTTGGCCTATTTCCTTCTAGTACGTGTTTACATGTACTTGTCTATGCTTGTTTTAATCTCCATATATAGATCAATTTTTTCTAATCCATTAGAGTAGGAGATAGTTATTTATCTCTTGTGATCCATTGCAGGTACTGTTTGGAACTCGCGGATCAGAGTAGCTTGGAAAAACTTCAAAAGTGATGTACATCATACTATCCCTCCTTCTCTGTTTTTTCGATGGACATAATTAATCTATAGGAATGGTAATGTCCAAAGGTAGTTTTCTGTCTTGGTAGAGGGGTTTGTACTCCGAGGGAAAAATCACACGTCTACAGAGGAATTATTCCGTAACAAAAATTGGCGACTCCACCGGGGGATCAAATTTTCAGTTTTTGTTCTTTCCTTGGTTCGTCTGTGACCTTTTCCTATCCTTGGATCACTTTTGTTGATTTAATCTATCCATACATCTTTCATATTTTCTAAATTTGTCTCACAGAGTCTCTGATTGAATTTCCCTAAGTTTTTGAGCTTTCTGGGTTTTTCTAAAGCTTGTCTTAGGACTAGTGCCCTTTCCAGTTTAAGTCAGAGAGCTGATTGCTTGATCGACACTTCCCCAAAGTGTATTAGGAAGCGTTGTAGCACTTTGGTGCTTTGAATACTAGAGCACCGATTTTTCTTTCTTTGAAAAATTGCAACTCTCTTGCTTGCTGAGCATAATCCTTTGATATTTTTCTTTGACTCAGATCTTGTTCTATCAGATCGTGTCCTCTGTTTCACTCAAGCTTGGTATTTTTTCATTCTTTTAGTATTAATTGAGTTTGTGTTGTCTTTCCTTATTACAAAATCAACCATTGGAGTTTTTTCATAAGGAAGTTCATTGATCACAATATTGTTTCCCTTATCTTTGATCCTTTACTCAATTCATAAGACTTTTAAGTGTGATTTTTGTTTTTGGTGTTTTTCTTTGAGTGGATAATTTGTTCTTGTTTTGGTCTCTTATTGATTGTAGAGAGTGTCTTTGTTTGTGTACTTTTGCTTCTTCCTTTTTCAAATTGTAGTAGATAAAACTTAATTATTAGTGAAAGCATGAAGCATTAGATTAACATTTCAATTTACATTCACAATCAAACAAAGAAATACTTGTATGCATTTGTTTTGTATTTTGGAAAGGTTTTCTTTGTAATTTGGCAATCGTTTGAGTTCTTGTTGAGAATGAAATAGTATAAAATTTTGCATCCTTGAGTGTTTTCCAGTGACAAAAGAAAATAAACTCTTCTCCTTCCCATAGCTAGAAGTTCATTGAAAATAAAGTTTGCATCTCATTCTTTTCACCTTTTTGGGAGTCGAGTCTCAAACATCATCGATTTCACTATCATTCACCTTTGTGTAACGAACAACCATGAAAATGAACGTTAATTAAAAATCAATCTAGAAACTTTTATTTTTAAGATCTTTACACCAACAATAGACAGGACTAGAGCTTTGGAATAGGCTGCAAGAATAACTCTCCAAAGCATTCAATACAAACTTAGAATCTTGCGATAGGGAGAACAAATGAATACAAACTCAAAATCTTGCGATAGGGAGAGCAAATCCAACCTTTGTATAAGCATAGCTGGGACCCCTCTCTCACATAAGGGTTAAACATGAGGTCACGTGCAAGAGAGAAATGAATATTATCCCTCCGAGGATTAACTACACGTATTAGTACGATCGTATATTGGGGGTTCTTCTTGAGGTTAAAATATTTTCATTTGGTCTCATAGCTTCGTGAATTCTGAATCCGTTCGAGGTTGTCTGTATTTTTCTGATCCATTTGTACTCAGTTCTCTTGAAGAATTTCATACTTGATATCCTGCCCGTACGTTCAAACTTGACTGTCGACTGTACCCACCTAGAGGCTAACTACGAGTTGGTATCCTTAGTGGCCATAATATTTAGGGTCCTTACATGAGGTGACGTTGAAGGGAAGTCTTCGCTGTACCTGGAACATACGTTGGTCAAACTCCCTCGGGCTCCTTGGAGGGTAACCCATGGATAAAACCGTGAGGGAACTTGCACCAAGGTGTAAGTCTCTTAAGTAGGTCGCCAACATAACTGATCCACTCGCTCATATCCTATCCCCTTCTCAATTTTATCACACGATGTTGGATTTCATCACCAACTAGTACATTCAATGAGATAGGGCATTTTTTTGTTTGTTGGTTTTCTAGATTTTTTAGCGAGTGCTATTTGTTTACTTTATTTTTCCTTCAACATTGGTAATGTGGCCGATAAAGGTCTTCGTTTATCACGTATGATGCAATGGTTGCCTCTAGAAGGCTATGAACCCTTACCTCCTAACTCACTGGAAGACACTTATCGTGAAGAGGTCGAGAACCATTCATACGCTAGGAGTGCTGCTACTCCTTTTCTAGCAAATCCTGAGAGAGCTATAGTTACAGTTCAGGAAGAGTCCAACTTTCCTGTAAACCCAACTTTGCAAGTGACTCTTGATCCACTCCTTGTCCGAATGGACTCCTTAGGTAACATTATAGTAAAATATCAACATCGCCTACCATGAAGGCCATATAATAAATTATATATGGAACCAATACAAAAAACTTTTCACAAAGAATACACTACCCTTGTCCGTTCTACTAAAATGGTAGATCCACAACAAAATCCTGTTCGTTCTATATGGAGAACACCATTGGGACGAGACCTTTATGAAAAATTTAATTTTATCCGACCACCCTTTGAACCTCCACATACCTCTACCTCCGTCGTTGCAGAGGCAGGACGGTCAGGTCAGCCTATCGACCGTCCCATCGAACAAATAGTCAAGATGGCTACCACTTCAGTACAAGTTCAAAGTGAAATGAGAGTTGTGTTAACTAGTCATTTACAAAGTAACTTGACAGTTACACTTGCTGTCCCTCTTCAAGACACAACTTCATATACTCCACAAAAATCTGTGGGGACACCTTCACATCATAGAATGCAAAACCCTTCGATGCAACAAAACCTAACTACAGGAAAAATCCCTACTGGGGGGAAACCCCCCTTCAGTGGAAAAATCCCCACCGGTGGGCAACCGTCCTTCCACAAACCAGTGTTGACTGAGGGGAAACCCCCTTTCATTGGTCAAACCCCAGTTGTTACCCAACTGATGGCAGGGGGAAAATTTCAACCTTCATTCACACTAAACACCCCACAATCCTAGGACCACCCCAGGGAGGTATGTTTCATCAACCACATTAGGGATGGCCATCAAACCCCAACCCGCAAGGAGAAATCCTAAATATGAATCCTTCTAGATTATATTTTGGACAACCCTTTCCATAAGTCCCGAATCCCACTTGTGGTCCTCAAGGTCAACCGTATTTTCATCCCCAAGGGCCAAATCCTTACCCTCCTCAAGGTAAGACTGGTTATCCACCTCAAATTAATCAAGTGAATTATCTTCCCCCGGGTTACATTGGTTATCCTCCCCAGGGCCAAATGGGGTTCCCTTCTCCTTTTATGCACATCTCAACAAATGAGTCCTACTTTTGTTGGTCAACAACAACAATATATGAGAGGGCCCGCTGGCTACAACTATCCACCTCAACTAGTTTACGACCCTACTGGTGTTCCTATGACATACTGGTATCATCCTCAATTTAATTGATAATTATCGTTCTTAGTCACTCTAGATCTACCATATCTGTTGAAATTAACAAACAATCCCATATTACACGCCCCTTTTTGGCCATTTATTAGTGCCAAATTGCCTTCTGATATTCCGAAATTTGACGAAAAACCTTTTGAAGACCCTAATAACCATGTTATGACCTTTCATCTATGGTATTCATGGAATTCACTAATGGGTCATTATATCCCGTTACGTCTTTTCCAGCATACACTCACAGGTTCAATGACTAAATGATACATGGAGTATACCTTTCCGGTAGCCTTCTTTCTCAAACCGATCTCCTCAATACTGGAGTCTGATTCATCATCCTTTAAATCAAACTCTATTTTCTCTGGTTCTTCCTTACTTGGTAGGACTTCCTGTTTAACAACATCTTTCATTTCTCTAAATACCACATCTTGGCTATACACTACCTTCTTAGTTTATGGGTTCCAAAGCTTATAACATTTGAGACCATCTTTATAACCAATAAAGATACACTTTTAAGCCTTCTTATATAGCTTACTCATGTTTTCCTTTGGAACATAACATATGCATCACAACCAAATACCTTGAGATGTTTGAGAGAAGGTTGTTGGACAACTGAGAGGGGGGGGTGAATCAGTTGTTACCGTGTTTAAACAATTATGCTTATTTTAATCTCTTTGCAGAGCACTTAATGACAATCACAATAATGTAGGGAGGTAAGCAATAGAACATTCAACATTAGTCACACATATGAAATATATAGAGACATATATTTCCTGAGGAAACCCATAAAGGGTAAAAACCTCTTCTTCTTGGTATGATAAGTAATCTTTACATTCTGTACATTATCATACA
>JZKD02S1636939.1:50257-62368 GCA_000966675.3 Picea glauca
GTGCCTTTGTAGAGGGTGTGTGGCACCTTCGTTTGCAATGCACTTTTTCCAAGCCCATTCTCTTGCCATTCTTTGTTTCTTTCACATTTTAACGACGAGTTTAAGATCACTGCCCTGGCGTGGTGTCCAAATAATGACAATGTCACTCACAAATACCTTGTGGAAATGAAAAGGTTGGCTCGTGATGAGACGCCCTTTCTCTCAACCATGCAACTGAGAGCCATTACCTTGGCTTGGTGACCAGATGATGGTAATGTCATACCACTAGATACCCATGATCATGATAGGTCAGCGCGTGATGAGACCTCCTATCCTCCAACTAACCCTTTAAGCATTCATAATCATGTATTCTTGTGGGTCCCCCTTTTCTTACAGAAAAGTGTTTCATTGCTTGGGGGATCCTTGGGTGAATCATCCGGAAGGTTTATATATAGGCTTTTATCTTTTTAAGCAACAACAATCCCTCTGGGCCTTCAGCCCCTTCTTCCCATAGAATGAGGGATAACCCCTTCTTGGGTCAATACACCCTAAAATCCCAAGAGATAAGGAAATGGGGGAGTTTTAGTGATGGAAAGTGGTAAGTATGGTTGGGAACAGTACGATGGCTCTTCAAGGGAGTTCCTAGTAGCAAACCCATTCCCGAGGAAGACCACTTACTAGGGCACAATGTCAACCACCAAGGTGAAACGAGGCAAAAGGCATAATGTCCAAGCATATATCATGAAATCTAAAGTTGTCTAAGATACAACATACTCAAAATGCCTCAAATATTTAAATGACACTCACCATAATACCTAACTTGTACCTCATTAAGCAAGGCCCATTGCCTTCTGAAAGCCAGTGGGTGTGGTGGATGCCATCCTAAAAATCCTAACCTCTGTGGTGGTGAGAATGGCCTCCATTTATGCAAGTGGACATTGTTGGTCATGTAGTCTCTCAACACTCCATATCTGCAACCTGAGGGCCTCAAGACACAATCTCTTTAGTTATCCCACAAAATGGGGATAACAAGCACTAAATACCTTTCTGATGAGAATGTCGGATCTCGTCATAGTGCACATTTGGCAGTACACTCTGCACTTTGGTCCTCTTCTTCTCAACAAAAGTGGATTGTTGATTCTAGAGCTACCCAACACATGACTAAACATGAACAACATCAACATAGTGGAGAGAAAGTGGTTATTGGTGACAACTCGGCAATATAGGTTGAGGTTGTGGTGATGTCATCATTGATACAAATAAGTTTGGAGATGTTCTTCATGTTCCAAGAGTTGGACCAAATCTCCCTTCTCTTATTGCATTATGCACATTGATAAAAACATGGAATTCTAGCCAGATCGATGGGTTGTAAAGGACATAAGTAATGGCTTCAAGGTGGTTGCGTCAAGAAATTATGACGAATCTAACCATATGTACAAGTTGGGGACGATTCTTTTCTCCTCGTAGAAAAAAGGGTTTGTTTCCATGGTAGTCAATGTCAATGACACCAACATGCTATGGCATCAACATCTCAATCACACGAATTATGGATATTTGCAACATATGAGTCGACAACATATGGTTGATAACCTTCCACAGATTCAACCCACCTAGTGGTGTTTGTGAGAGGTGTGTAATGGGGAAACATTATCAGGATTCCTTTCCTAAGGACAAAGTAAGGCAAGCTTCTTAGCCTCTTCCACTATTCATAGTGATATTTGTGGACCTATGGATAGATCTTTTACTGGGGGAGTTAACCACTTCCTTACCTTCATTGATGATTTCCCTGCATTTGTTTAGTATACACCATTAAATCTAAGGATGGGGTGTTTGGAAAGTTCTAGGAATTCAAATATCTTGTGGAAAATCAAAGCAACAAAAAAACCCAGTGTCTTAGGACTGATGACAAAAGTGAATATATTTGCAATGCTTTCCAATGATTTCTTGTATCTCAGGGCATCTCTTGGCAAAGTACCATTCCTGACAATCCACAGCAAAACAAAGTAGCAAAATAGAAGAATAAGGGTATCATGGAGATGGCTCGTTGCATGCATCAATCCAAGAAAATGAAGCTTTCATTATGGGGAAAGGCAATTGTTTCTACAACCCATATCATCAATAGAACATCTATCCATGTTGTCACTAGTATGATTCCTCATGGGAAATGGTATAGCAGCGAACCTTCTATTTCACATTTCAAAAATTTTGGATCAAGTGCATGGGCCCATGCACCTAATGAAAGGTGAAAGACATCTGCATCTCCAGAATTTTGCTACACTCTAGTTGGCTACAATTAAACTTTTCAGGGATATCGCTTTCATGACCCCACTACTCACAAGGTGGTTGAATATAGAGAGGCTATATTTGTGAGGTTCCTACTCACAGTCCGCTAGAATCTTTCCCATTCCTTCTTTCAAAAGATTCGTCAAATGGATCTCAACATGCTTACATGGATCATGCCTCTTCTCATCACCATGTAGAAGACCCCAGGGATCCCATGAATGACCATGTGTATGGTAGATGACAACATGGGAAGTTATGCCATTCTCTCTCATTCCCTAGCTCATGGATTTGTTGAAGAAGAGACCCGTTACCGACCAATTTAGCGGTCTCGTCAAGGTCCTTGTTATCACAACATTTGTACTTGTGCGAAGCCCTCCACAAGATCCCAATCTTGTGTAACAATTGGAAGTTTCTATCACAGTCACCTAAGTAGATACTTCCCTCATTTTAGTGATGGAAGAAGATCCAACACAAGAGAGGCTTCCCTAGTCACCTCAAGGGATGAAATAGCAACATTAGCCGAGCCTACAACCCCATATCTTGGCCACCTAAATGTTAGGTCTAGTTCTCGGAGAGGTAACAAGGTAATCGGTTCACCGGTACGAAACAATAAACAATTTAAAGCATAATATAGACAATTACCAAGTCATTAATATCCTCTCAAACACTAGATAGTCAATAAACTCAATGGTTGTTGCAAATTTACAGTAGTAAAGTAATATATAACAGCAATTAATGTTTTGCAACAACAATAAGAAAAAGTACTCGAAAGTATGGCAATTGAGCATAAAAATTCAGCCTTCATCATGCACAACAATATCCAATTGCTATACTATGATTCTGACTAGTTGTAGCCCCTGCTATCCACCAGTTTGCACAAGCTGGATTTCCTGAAGAGCCGCCAAAGAATGAGCAATCAGTGTTCATATGACAGAGTTCAGGGTTCAGCCGGTCTTATGAAAGACCCTTTTTTTTCGCATTTCCCCCATTGTAATAAATGTCCTGAGTATGAGATATTGTAAAAGGCTATTGGCCACCTAAGACCTAGGAGTGATCATGTACTCTGGAGTGTTTTTTTTACTTGTTAATTATTTATTTTGCTTGCCTTTGTGAGCGATTAAATAATTTCTAAGTTTTTTCATTCAGAAGACTGACTCCAAAGCCGAAGTATGTGCTAGTGATCAGGTCTTGGCATGGAAAATCCAATGTCTATTGTCTAAATGTATATAAGCTCATACTAGGACATATTGATTGAGTCATTTGGAAATTGCGGCTAGGTTTGATAGGTTTTTTTTAAGTTTTTAGTGAATTAATTAAATTCCTGCAAAAATGGAACTTATTAATTCTAAGTCAGTAAATTGTAAAAATATGGCATCAACCATTGTCAGATGCCATATTTACAATCGTTTTCTAGTCCAGAATATCATGTAAACCCATATTTCCCATCTTTCGAAACAAAAAAATGATTATTATCACTAAAAATCAAAATTTCTAGAAATTTATGGAAAAGGGGCAATTAAATTAGTCTCCTAGATTTTAGGAGAACTAGGGAACATGTTTGGAACATGTTTTTCTCATGTCCCCAGTTGACTGGAAGCTTGGGCGAGTTCTACTGTGGTAAGGTAGACTTCAATGAAGATGACATGGACTTGGGGGAGATCCCAATGTGGGAACTTGACCCCATATCCTAGTTGGCGCATTCCTAAAGCATGGGTGCATATCACAATGGCCCAAGCATTCCCTAACTACCCCTTCACTCCCCCTCTCACCTGACATCACTCACCCTCCACTCCACATCACTTCACTTTACCTTCCACCACTCCACATACACTACACTCATCCCTTGCACATCTACCCATTCACTAGTGTGCCACTCCCTCATCACCCATGCTTTTCCTAAACCCTAACCCTAACCCTAGCGCATATCTACCTAGGAATTGTCATCCCATTTGCTATATAAGAGAGGCAACCCCTCCTTCCTCACTAGTTAGAATTCGTGGGAAGAAGTATATACATTGTATCATTTGCTATTTGAATAAGGAATAAAGACTTTGGAGCTCTATGTGGTGTCGTGTGCAAATGTGTGGAGGATCTTCTCCTTTAGTGATGCTTTGAGTATGGTAAACTTATCCTTCTTGCAACTATTATTTGTTCATTGATAAGGTATTAGTAAACTTGTTTGTATTGCTAATTTTTATTATATCACATTGCAATCTATGATTTCATGTTATTATTGTTTTAATCTCATGTTTTCAAGGTTTTATGTGTAGGGTATTTTAACGGTTTGCTTGCAAGTTTGTCTTAAGTTTGCAGGATCTCTAGTTTGGAGGAGTGGAAAGTTCTAGCTTGAGCTTCCAGCACCTTCAATTTCATCAATTTGGAAAGATTCCCCTCTTCAATACATCAGTTGGACTCCATTGCCCAAGTTCTTTGGTTCAAATTATCTCTTTCCCCTTCTCTCTCAAATTTTTATACAAAAATGTTATCGGTCTCTTTGGTTTTCTGTTGCATGCAAGGACTTAGCTAATCTTAGAAAAGATAAAATCTGTTCTATTTCAGTTGTATGCATCTCTAAAAATTAGATCTAAAGTGTATTTAAAGAATTTAATCTCTTTCTTAGATCTAACCCAAACTTGTCTTAAGTTAGCATTTAATTTCCTAGTATTTTTGGAGGCTAGTGGTAGACAAATATTTACATGATTTTAAAGCTATAAATCTGCAATCTAAGTTGTTTTCTTTGCTGATTTCATATCAACCTAAAAGACCCTAAAGAGGTTTGCTATCTAACTCTCACTCCTTAGTTATTTTCTCTTGTTTTAGCATAATTTAACTTAGTAATTTTTCCGCAAATTTTTGGGTTGGCCAAAGACAGTTTTAAAGTGTTTTTGTCCATCCTTTAAATTTAATTGTTTGTTGTTTTATCGCAGAAACAACAGATACAAGAGGAGGTTCTGCCGAATTTCTGAAGTTTAGCCTCTTCCAGAACCCTCTCGGTGTTCTTGGGAGCTTTGTATTTCAATTTTGTCATTAGAAAAAAGCATTGTAAGCACTTGATCTCTCAATATAAAGATCAAGTGCATCAAAAAGAAGCTAGTTTAGATTTGTAATAAAGTTAGCGAGCCACAAAGCTCATCCCTCGACATTTCCCCTGCCCCTGGGGGGGTAACCGGTGTCTCTTTGCTTTTCTTGTTTTCGGGGATGTTTCCTGTCACTCTTGCTTTAGTTAACTTTTTTTTATGCATAAACAAGCTAAAATTAACTCGTYTCATTAAATCAAAAAAATCAACTGCAAGTTCTAGGTTTGCTTATTACTAGTTTCAATTTTGTAAAGTTATTGGAATAAACCCCAATTGTTCAAATATYGTATGCAAGCCCGTTGTCACGTCCAAGTGCTTCGATGACCCAAAAACGATTTGAACAGTGCATGCTAGTATAACTAGGACAATYGCTAAGTGGCATTATTCATCTAAGACCTCTACCCTGGGTGGAGTGTGTCAAGTCAAGGGGTAACTCGCCTCGTTGGACCTGCGGCACACCAGGTCGGTAAGTCTATAAGATTGGCGAATAACACACAARGAGGCCACATTACACTTTGCACACAAAGAGTGGGGACCCCAACTTTAATCCCCACTTCACAGTATCAAAAAAATTCTAATAATGCCCAAATCCCTTAATTAAAATACTCAAGATAAAATTAACGTTGCACATTCATCACATCACAATTTATTGTTATATCTGGCACTGGTCTTTCATGTTTATCTATTGTCATTTTATCTATTTATGCAAAGCTTATCTTTACTTTTATGTGATGATTGATGAATGCTCATAGTTGGTTTCACAGGCGGTATCCTTTTTTATTAACTTATGTTGTGTTGATATTATCTTGTGTTTCAAAAGTATAAACTCCTAGAAACAAGTGTGTTTGCCTTTTTAGTTTATAAAAGACTTAGATTATTTTTCATAGGGACTACCCCCTTTGGCTTCGCTAGGAGTTGGACTAGACGGAGGAGTTGAGGATCAGGTGACAGCACCTTGACTCGAAACTTGCCCCCAAGGACACACCAAGTGGATTGAAGGTTTATTCCACGTTACCCCAGGTGTGTATAAGGACGGCAACATTTTTGGTGTCGTTGCCGGGGATAAACCTTTCTATTCCCAGAACACGACTTTTGTTTTCTTTTTTGCTTTTTACTTTGTTTGATGCTTCTTGTTTGTTTATAATAAACTTGATCATCTGGTGACTCCACTTCAAAATAATTTGACAAAGTATTTTGCAAGGAGGAAATCAGAGTTTGCTTAGCTTCATCCTTAAATCCGAAGGTGTTTTCGGAGGAAGTTAGGCAAGCTTGCTTCTCGTAGGATCCTTAATAATTTTGGATCCCAGTCCATCTCTATTAGACCTTTCTTTTTTAATAAGTCTAGCTTAGAAATGGATGATCTTTATAAACCTATTGATTTCTCTGCAATAAGTGGTTATCCACATATAATTCCAGAAAATGCTTTACAAAATCTACCTTGTTTTCAAAGTAATAACATGGTTGATGTTAGACGTCATGTTCAGAGAGTTTCACATTGCTTCTATAAATGGTGTGTCAATTCCTTATATGAAGATATACAAATGAAGTTGTTTATCTTGTCCTTTGACGATGATGATCTTGATTGGTTCATAGAGCTCAAGGATAACCAAGTCAAAACTTGCAAAGAATTGATTGATGCTTTCATGGAAAAGTGGAAGGAGAAGGAACCTCCGGTTATAAAGACAGTCAGTTCAGATGCTTCACCAGATTCTGATGAGGAATTTAAAGATGTCATTCAAGCCATGGAATTTGTCCATGCAATGCAGTCAAAGGCCATGGAAACCCGCCTTGCATGGGGCAGAAGCTTGTATTGAGTATTCAGACCCTGTAGAGCCAGAGCTTCACAGTGAACAAGAAAGGGAATTTCACCTGGAAATTCCAGAAGAGCCTATAGATGAGTCATTAACTGGTCATGAGGAAACAAAGGATTTTGAGTTTGAAATGATTGAATATCCAGATAATTCAAATCCCCACCCTCCTCCCAAGGAATCCATCTCCTCAGAGAAAATTTTCGACAATTATGATGATCTTGAAACAATCAGTGAAGCAGATTCCTTGATAGTTCCAGTTCCAATCGCTCAGCCAACAAATGACTTAATGACAGATAATGGGAAATTGGAAGATAACTTCAGTTTGTCAACTACAGATCATTATGAGCAATGGTTAGCCTTCCACCATGACAGTCCAATGCAGAACTACATTAAAGACTTACAAGGCTTACCAAACTTCAAAGTCTGGTTGAATAAAAACAAGCATATGTTTCTTGGGTGGTCTGATCCCAAGAAAAGGGCCAAGTTGATAAAACTTGGAAAAGGATCAACGAGTCATCCCGGGCAGGGATTATTCATGCATCTAAGGTCTTGTTTCGTCTATGACTTGGTTGGTTTATGTATTTTCCACTTCAGCCAGTTGGACATTTGAAGGGTTACAGATACCAGTGAACAGACAATTTTGAAGTCTTCGTCAATAATGTTATTTGATGCCATGGGGCATCCTCTGTAATGTAACTCTAACCCTTTCCTCCGCATTTTAAATTTTATTTATGTTCACTTTCTTCTTTTATACTTTATGTATAATAGTTCATTTTCATTTTTGTATTTACATGTATAATAATTGTGCAATTTCAATTACACTTGGTCTTCATATACATGTGTTGCTAATGTTATTTTTGGCGAGATGATTGTGATGTAGGGACATATTCTGGATTCTCGCATGCTCTCCCTTTCTATAAAAGGATCAAGCACACGTCCCCATATGGAGCCTATGTTATCCACCAGTTTGCACAAGCTGGATTTCCTGAAGAGCCGTCAAAAAATGAGCAATCAGTGCTCATATGACAGAGTTCAACGTTCAGCCGATCTTATGAAAGACCCCTTTTTTTCGCATTTCCCCCATTGTAATAAATGTCCTGAGTATGAGATATTGTAAAAGGCTAATGGCCACCTAACACCTAGGAGTGATCATGTACTCTGGAGTGTTTTTTTTACTTGTTAATTATTTCTTCTGCTTGCCTTTGTGAGCGATTAAACAATTTCTAAGTTTTTTCACTCAGAAGACTGACTCCAGAGCCGGAGTGTGTGCTAGCAATCAGGTCTTGGGATGGAAAATCCAATGTCTACTGTCTAAATGTATATAAGCTCATACTAGGACATATTGATTGAGTCATTTGGAAATTGCGGCTAGGTTTGATAAGTTTTTTTTAAGTTTTTAGTGAATTAATTTAATTCCCGCAAAAATGGAATTTATTAATTCTAAGTCAATAAATTGTAAACATATGGCATCAACCATTGTGAGATGCCATATTTACAGTCGTTTTCCAGTCCAGAATATCATGTAAACCCATGTTTCCCATCTTTCGAGGCAAAAAAGTGATTATTATCACTAAAAAATCAAAATTTCTAGAAATTTACGGAAAATGGGCAGTTAAATTAGTCTCCTAGATTTTAGGAGAACTGGGGAACATGTTTGGAACATGATTTTCTCATGTCCCCAGATGACTGGAAGCTTGGGCGAGTTCTACTTAGGTAAGGTCGATTTCAATGAAGATGACATGGACTTGGGGGAGATCCCAATCTGGGAACTCGACCCCACATCCTAGTTGGCCCATTCCTAGAGCATGGGCGCATATCCCAATGGCCCACGTATTCCCTAACTACCCCTTCACTCCCCCTCACTCCCACTCTCACCTCACATCACTCACCCTCCACTCCACATCACTTCCCTTTACCTTCCACCACTCCACATACACTACACTCATCCCTTGCGCATCTACCCATTCACTAGTGCACGACTCCCTCATCACCCACGCTTTTCCTAAACCCTAACCCTAACCCTAGCACATATCTACCTAGGAATTGTCATCTCATTTGCTATATAAGAGAGGCGACCCCTCCTTCCTCACTAGTTAGAATTCGTGGGAAGAAGTATATACATTGTATCATTTGCTATTTGAATAAGGAATAAAGACTTTGGAGCTCTATGTGGTGTCTTGTGCAAATGTGTGGAGGATCTTCTCCTTTAGTGATGCTTTGAGTATGGTAAACTTATCCTTCTTGCAACTATTATTTGTTCATTGATAAGGTATTAGTAAACTTGTTTGTATTGCTAATTCTTATCATATCACATTGCAATCTATGATTTCATGTTATTATTGTTTTAATCTCATGTTTTCAAGGTTTTATGTATAGGGTATTTTAACGGTTTGCTTGCAAGATTGTCTTAAGTTTGCAGGATCTCTAGTTTGGATAAGTGGAAAGTTCTAGCTTGAGCTTCCAGCACCTTCAATTTCATCAATTCGGAAGGATTCCCCTCTTCAATACATCCGTTGGACTCCATTTCCCAAGTTCTTTGGTTCAAATTATCTCTTTCCCCTTCTCTCTGAAATTTTTATACAAAAAAGTTATCGGTCTTTTTGGTTTTTTGTTGCATGCAATGACTTAACTAATCTTAGAAAAGATAAAATCTGTTCTATTTCAGATGCATGCATCTCTAAAAGTTAGATCTAAAGTGTGTTTAAAGAATTTAATCTCTTTCTTAGATCTAGCCCAAACTTGTCTTAAGTTAGCCTTTAATTTCCTAGTATTTTTGGAGGCCAGTGGTAGACAAATATTTACATGATTTTAAAGCTATAAATCTGCAATCTAAGTTGCTTTCTTTGTTGATTTCATATCAGCCTAAAAGACCCTAAGGAGGTTAGCTATCTAGCTCTCACTCCTTAATTATTTTCTCTTGTTTTAGCATAATTTAACCTAGTAATTTTTCCGCAAATTTTTGGATTGACCAAAGACACTTTTAAAGTGTTTTTTGCCATCCTTTGCATTTAATTGTTTGTTGTTTTATCGCAGAAATAAAAGATACAAGAGGATGTTCTGCCGAATTTCTGAAATTTAGCCTCTTCCAGAACCCTCTTGGTGTTCTCGGGAGCTTTGTATTTCAATTTTGTCATTAGAAAAAAGCATTGTAAGCACTTGTTTTCTCAATATAAAGATCAAGTGCATCAAAAAGAAGCTAGTTCAGATTTGTAATAAAGTTAGCGAGCCACAAAGCTCGTCCCTCGACGTTTCCCCTACCCCTGGGGGTAGAAACCGGTGTCTCTTTGCTTTTCTTGTTTTTCGGGGATGTTTCTCGTCGCTCTTGTTTTAGTTAACTTTTTTTTATGCATAAACAAGCTAAAATTAACTCATCTCATTAAATCAAAGTTTTAAAATCAACTGCAAGTTCTAGGTTTGCTTATTACTAGTTTCAATTTTGTAAAGTTATTGGAATAAACCCCAATTGTTCAAATCTCATATGCAAGCCCGTTGTCACGTCCAAGTGCTTCGGTGACTTAGAAACGATTTGAACAGTGCATGCTAGTATAACTAGGACAATCTCTAAGTGGCATTATTCATCTAAGACCTCTACCCTGGGTGGAGTGTGTCAAGTCAATGGGTAACTTGCCTGGTTGGACTTGCGGGACACCCGATCGGTAAGTCTATAAGATTGGCGAATAAAGCACAAGGAGGCCACATTACACTTTGCACACAAAGAGTGGGGACCCCGACTTTAATCCCCACTTCACGGTCTCAAAACTTTTCTAATAATGCCCAAATTCCTTGATTAAAATACTTAAGATAAAATTAACACGGCACATTCATCACATCACAATTTATTGTTTTATCTGGCACTGGTCTTTCATTTTTATCTATTGTCATTTTATCTATTGATGCAAAGTTTATCTTTACTTTTATGTAAGGATTGATGAATGCTCATAGTTGGTTTCACAAGCGGTATCCTTTTTTATTAACTTATGTTGTGTTGATATTATCTTGTGTTTCAAAAGTATAAACTCCTAGAAATAAGTGTTTTTGCCTTCTTAGTTTAGAAAAGCCTTAGATTATTTTTCATAGGGACTACCCCCCTTGGCTTCGCTAGGAGTTGGCCTAGACGGAGGAGTTGACGATCAGGTGACAACGCTTTAACTCGAAACCTGCCCCCAAGGACACACCAAGTGGATTGAAGGTTTCTTCCACGTTACCCCAGGTGTGTATAAGGACGGCAACAACCCCTATTTCAAGTATGTATGCAGCAATTAAAGTAAACCCTAATGGTTGTAGCAAACTTTTGTAACAGCAGCAATAAATATCATATGTTTGCTAAATTTAGAGTTAGTTGGGTTAGTTAAATCACTTTCAGAGAGAGAATGCTAATTCTAAAGATACTTTTCACCACAAGAAGGGTTCTAGACTAGTGTCGTTATCTTTTCTAGGGCAAATGGAGTCAAGCATGAAACACTTGAAGAAAGACTTAGATGATCAAGAAGAATGAGGTTCAAACCCTAAGGTGCAAAGCCTCTTGGGCCTTAGGACTAAACCTTCAAGAAAATGATCCCTAGGGTGCAAACCCTCTTGGGCCCTGTTATCCCCGATATCTAGGGATAACTAGGAGATCATGTCTCGAGGCCCGCAGGTCCTAGACATGAAATGACGAGAGCAGGATTGACCTGAGCATGGCCCTGGAAGGCCCATCCTTCTTCTTCCTCGCCAGATTTGTCCTGTCAGCAGCAGCAGCTTCCGTCACCACCGGCTTGGACTTGCATCGGAGAAGACTCTTGCTCCATGAGGTAATTGGTCCGAGGTATCATGGTATGTGTCATGTTTGATCGTTATAACCTTCTTGTATATGCATTAGGTTCCTTTCATTTATGATGACTGCTTGGATCTTACACTAATCCACTTGACCATTGTTGGGGTGATTGATGGGGTGACTTAGCAAGTTGATATTCATGGGTTTT
>JZKD02S1636939.1:96931-108750 GCA_000966675.3 Picea glauca
GAAATGTGCTGAGAGTCGTCCGATCTGGAGGATGTTGATGTCGCCGATGAAACCTATGCAGGAGTTAGCCACTATGCGACAAAAGTCTTTTCGCTAGTGGGCTTTGGCTAAAATAAAATGTGCAGGTTAGAACTTTAATAAATAATGTGCCCTTTAATCTTTTTTACATATTTAATTTAGGAGAAACATTTAAATTTGCCCATGACAGATTTATGTGATAACAGGAGGCATTATATGCCTTGGGGGTATTCGTTTTTGGACTAAGAATACTCACTTTACCTAAGTATCCACTTTGTGAGTGAAATTAGTGATTTCTAAATCATTTAAAATGAATTTTACTCACAAAAAGGATCATAAAAGACAAATAAAAGGAAAAATCAGCAATCCTTAAATCAAGGAAACATGTCTGGGATATGTTTTCCTTGTCTCTATAGTCTACTCAAGTGGTGGCAATTTGTCTGAAATGGAAAGCGACTTAATTGGAAGAGAGTTGTCATGAGTTGGACATCCAAAAAGGAAAGGTGCACTTTCTTATGTGGTCACGCTTTTCCTCTTTGTAAACATCTTCCTCATCCTTGAGTTGAGTCGCCCTTCTAAATGGGAAACTTTTTCTTTCACGTTTGGGAAGAAAACATCTCTCCCATGTTTAGAAACATCACACTTTTGTGCTTAAGATGACTCGCCCTTGTGATGGGGAAACATCATGCTTTTGCTTGAGTTAACTCACCCTCTTTCTTGGGAAGCTTCACGCCCTCTCAAGCTATATAAGAAGCTCGACCCCTCCCCTCAAACTAGTTGGAGTTTGGGAAATTGATCATTGTATTGTGCTATGCTATTGTAACACTTTTCTCAAAGATTGAATAAAGAAGACTTTGGAGGTCATTTGTGGGTGGTCTCATTGTGTGGATGCTCTTGTTCATGGTGTATATGGTATTTGAGGTAACCTTAGATTAGCTTCTTTTGTCATTAATATTCATTGAGCATATCTCTTGGAAGACTTATCTAAACTTGCTTGTTTTTATAGTTTCTTATTTCCTTTATATTTGAGAAACAAGAGTGCATGTCTATTTGATTTCATATACATGTTTTCTAAACTTCAAGTGTAGGGAATTGTATGCTTAATGCTTTGTTTGGCAAGAGTTGTTTAGYTTACAGGTTCTCAAGCTTGAAGGAGTGAAGATTTGGAGTTCAACGCTTCATTCTTCTTCAAGATTTCTGTTGTGGAGCAAGAGCCCCTCATCCATCTCTCGAAGGAACCCATAGCCCAAGATTCAATTCTTGAAGAAAAAAACTTTTCCTCTCTCTTTCTCAACCTAATTAAATCATACTTCCTTTGGTTACTTTCTTCATGCTTTATTAGATCTAGATTTGATTTAAAAGTTAGATCTAGTTTTTCTTATTGCATGAGTTAACTTAGATCTAGTTCAGAAATTTTATATCTCAAAGAGTAGATCTAAGTAAAGAACTTCATTTACCTTTTTGCAAATTTTCATATAAAATCTTTAGGCAAAAAGTAAAGTGTTTTAAGTGTCTAGATCAAGCTACTTAGTAGCTTTTACTTGCTGTTTTATAACAGCAAGATAAATTTACCTAAATATAGCCCTTTTCTAGCTTCTTAAGTTATCTAGAATTCCAAAAACACTCCCTCTTTACACTTAGAAAATTTGTGGAAAATTTTTAGCTTAAATTTTCAAATTTTTAGACACTTCTTTAAAGTGCTTTTAGATGAATTTGAGCTAATTCTTTTCTGGTTTTTAGCAGGTCTGCAAATAAACAAGGGGATATGCTGCCCAAACTTTGAAGGATTTGGAGCTTCCAAGACCCCAAGAAGTACCTTGTACCATTGAAAACCATTGTAGAGGCCTAAAAACCTCTTCGATCCGTTTCTATAAGGATCCCAAAGTCTCCATGAGAGACCATTGTAACCGATTAATAAAATAAGCGGGCCAAGGAGGGCCTCACTTTTTTTTTCCCCTTAAGGGGGATTGGTGTTGTGGTGTGGCTTTTGGTGTGGTTTCCTTTCTTTGGTTTTAAAGCTCAATATTTTCACACCTAAAAGATAAGCTAAAAATAATCACAATCTTAACTTAGTTGCATTTTTTTTGTTTCATTTTGAAAGTAATCTCTTAATTACTAGCTTAGATTTATCTTTTGCAAAGTTTTCCTTTTGTTGGCAAAAATAAACCCCTCCCCTCAACTCCTCTGAAAAGAGGTTGGTCAGTGTGAACAATAGTTTAATTAGGAAACATTTACATTTTTGCAATTTACTTTCAGTATTATTCTTTTAAAATAAACATTTCCCCTCAGCGCCCGGTGTATGCTCTAAACCCTTGCGAGCTTAGCTCAATCTAGGGAACTCATTAGAATCGGGTTGGTCAGTACAAAGTAGTTTAATAGGACAATCTTGAAAGTTACTATTGCTTGGTCTAGAAAACCGCCTAGAGGGAGTGTGTGAAGTCAAACGGGAACTTTGAGATCCAGGTTCTCCCCGTGTTGGACCTCCGGCACTTCTAGTGAGCTTGTTGGTGAAGCCATTGGATTTCGGCAAGCTCTCAACAAATTTCTAGGCTGAAGGGATAGTCTCTTGAGAGGTCAAATCTAGTTTAGAGTTATTTTCTTGCAACTATTTGTCTCTTACAAAGCAATAATTTAATATCATTAATCTGCTCTAAAAGCTATCTTAAAGACAACTCCACAAAGGCAATTTACACTTTCAGTAGCATACGATCTCAGTATTTGGCACTAGTCTTAGTTACATACATCAAGAAGCCATTTGCTTTAAGTTTATATTTATTTCAAATCTTTTCATTATTTTCAAAGTATCTAATCTGCTTATGATTGTTTACTTGCAAAGCGTTTGTATCCTTTGATCATATGATTATGCAAGCATTTCTTTAATTGAATATCTTTTTCCATAAGCTCTCACTTTGTGAATGAATGAATGTTATATGTTGCAAGTATAGATTTGCTTTTGTGATATTTGTCTTTAAAGCAATAAACTCCTAGACTTTTTTTCTTGTACTTAGATTAGTTCAAGCCTTAGTATACTTTGATTAGGGACTACCCCCCTTGGCTTCACTAGGAGTTGGCCTAGACGGAGGAGTAGAATATCAGGTGACAGCACCTTGACTCAAGACTTGCCCCCAAGGACACACCAAGTGGATTGAAGATTCCTTCCACGTCACCCAAGTGTGTATAAAGGCAGCAACACCCCCATTCCAGAAACTCGTGCAACATAACAATTTAGTAATCCTAGGGAGCTGAACAATAAAATATACCAGTAATCTGATCTTTCCACTATAAGAAATTTATTTTTCTATTTTAATAAATGAAAATCAAATGATTTTAAAGCCCAAGTCTTCAAGCATAATGGAACATATAAGACTTTTAATATTCTCCATGGTAGTTGTGGGGGAGATGGGCAGATGGAAAGAACTTTGTTATACAGTCAGATTATCAGTATCCTCTCTTAATTAGTTGTTCATTTAAAAAGACATTGTTGGATGTAACAACTTTGGCTATCTCTTTTCTTTATGTTTATTTATATTAAGAGCAGAGATGTTTTTCATTGTTAAAAAATTATTTACTATGCAAACTACAAACTACCACAATTTATGTTTATAAACTGGGTCAACAATCTTTCTGAGTTCCTAAAAGAGATACAACTAATATATGGGCAAATACCTCGTCATGAAGCTGTTTGGATTTACAAAGAATAGAAGCAATTTCTCTTGCTTGCTCCTGAAGTTCATCTCTTTGCTTCGAGAGTGACTGAAAAAGTCCACCTTGGCGTTCTTTATGCATGTCTGGAAACAATTTTTTCACCCACTCTCGTGCACGAATCAAGACTTTGGGATCAAATCCAATTGACTGGGCAATATCCAAGGCATTGGACTGGCCCATAGTGCCCCAGAGTATGCGGTAGGTGGGCTGTAAAGTCTCAATATCAAATTCCGTAGCAGCATTTTCAAATCTATCATCTTTGTCCTTGAGTTTACTCAAGTCTGCATAATGTGTAGTTACAATTGTCAAATTCACCTGACTTGCAAGATGCTGTAAAATGCTTGCTGAAAGTGCCACACCTTCAGAAGGGTCAGTACCACTCCCAATTTCATCAATCAAAACAAGGGATTGGCTAGTGCCCACTTCCAGGATTTTACAAAGTCGCCGTATGTGTGCGCTATATGTGGATAAGCTTTGCTCCAATGACTTCAACCAACAACACAAAAATCAGAATATATATGAAAAACAGTGTACTGTGCAACATACAAACATATCCAGACATCAAGTATCAACTCTAATGTACAAAATATAAAGAAAATTACCTGACTATCACCAATATCTGCCATGACATGGTCAAACCATGTAAGCTTTGGTTGACCCTTAGCTGGCAAAAACATGCCAGCTTTTGCCATCAAAGCAGCTATCCCTAGAGTCTTCATTGTTGCTGTTTTCCCTCCAGTATTAGGTCCAGAAATAACTACTACCTTTTTTCCAGGTCCTATTTTGATATCTATTGGTACTGGTAATTTTCCTATCTTTTCATTAGAGTTCTCAACAGTCTCAACATCAATGGAACTAGTATCCTGTTTCTGGATGGATGAACAAAACCCCATAGAACTGAATAAAGAAGAGGGTTTTTTAAGTGCAGGCTGTAAAAGTAAAGGATGTCGAATGCTTTCAATGTCAACAAATGAACTCTGAGTTTCACTCATTTCAATTCTCGTGCCTAATTCTACATGAGTGCTTCCAATGGTGCCTTCTTGAGTAAACATTGGACGTACAGCCCCTAGCCAACGAGCATGAGCAGCTCTAGCACTAGCAAGATCTATAGCCATAATCCTTTCTAACATATTCTTGATGTTCACAGCTTCACCTGCTATCCTAGAGGATAGCCTCTCCAAGATAGCAAGTTCCTCAGTTCGTTCTGCAGCAGCCAGTTGCACTTCCATGTTATTCAGATCCAATGCATCCTTAGGCTCCATAAAATATGTTGCCCCAGAACTACTGACATCCAGAACTATACCACCAAGAAGTAAAGATTTATGAGTTGCCCTAATACCAACACACAATCGAGATCTTCGTTTAGTAACCAATGGACTATCTATTCCCCCAGCTTCTGCAATCCTTGCGGCAGTCTCTTTCAGTAATGCTTCAAGAGCTTGTCTATTACTCCTCCTACTTGACCTTATAGTTGCTAAAGCAGGGCTTGCTCTATCCAGAACTGACAAAAAATTACATTCAAGGCAATAACCCAGTTGATTTTCTAAATCAGTGCAGAAATCTGCACCCTCAAAGATTATCAACAGGGGTTCAAGCACGCTCCTCTTCTGTGCATCAAAATCAAGAATTTTTCCATCTAAAATTCTTTCAGATACAAGATTGCATAAGTGGTCAAAAATGTTTCTTCCAGAATGTAGTGTCTTCTTTACAGAACAAAGCTCACGGATTGTACACATATTCCCTGAAACAGCAGAATCTATGACATTGCTAACATCTTGAATACCAGAAAAGTCAAGAGCACCAGGAAGCAAGAGTGCAGCAGACGTTTGGTCCAATAACTCCTTACTCTTATGCAGATCAGTACCAATTGGAAGACGTCCTTCCTTAGCTAACATATAACCCATGCTGGTAGAAGTAAATTCTGAAACTTGGTTGCAGACTGATTTCCATTCCAAGGAATTCAGGGCATCCTTTTCCAAATTGTCTGATTTAATAATTTTTCCATCTTCTGCACTCAAAGGATCCCTGATAATTTCTTTGAATTCAGAATCCATTTCAGTGTCATTTTCAATTTCTACTGGAATTTTATGAAAATAACACTTTTTCTGAAGAGACTTATTTGAAAAAAATTGTTTCGTTTGGCAGCATTTTCTATTATAACCATGCAATATTGACTTCCACTTAAAGCTGTTTTGGAAACTCATGTCTTTCCTGTTTTTATGGATTGATATGCCTTGGTACGAAGTACATAAAGGTGTAACCAAATCCATATTATGTTTCTTTTTCATACTATGCTTCAAACAGTAAGAGCAACCGATGCTCCCAGCCATTTCAATGCCTCAGGAGCACATGTCAGTGAGCTGAAGAAAGTACTCTGACTTTCAGATTTGCTTATTGCAGCAATAAAATCCTTTCAAATTCTAAACATGTTCCAATTCAGTAATGTATTAGGTCCTGGAGGATTTTAGAATTTGCGAACACCAATTTCCCTGTTTCAAATGGTTTGTCAAAATACACATGTATAAGTTATAAGTTATAACTATACATAGTAAAAATTTAAAATATCTTTGTCAATTTTACATCTCAGTATGTTTTCTATGAAGAGGTAAATATAGTAACAGTAGCAAATTGTTGCCATATGTTTCTTTACACAGAAAAATCAAATTAATTTGAGACATTATTTTCCTCCGCAAATTAATACAAAGGACTACATGAGTACACTAGGAAAATTACACACGCACAAGTGTAGACAGGAAAACACAAGAATGAAAAAGAACGGATTGATTCATTATTGAGTGATGCAATATCCCATTGCATGGTAGGAGAGAGCGGAGTAGTTATGTAATTCCTAAACCTAATCTTTTAATAACTACCTTAATTGACTCATGATTACATCATTTTATTATTCAGACTTCATTTCATATCTAAAGTATGTCTAACTCCTAATTATGACCATTATATATAACACACTCCCATAATTGATCCGTAAACAGTAGGCTTATAGCCTGTCCATTTCACCAACACAGATTCCCAAACAATTTACAATCTACTGCAATTCCTGTAAGTAATTTCAAGACTAAAATGCAGGATACAATAATAAAGTACCTCTGGTTGCTTGCTCTCGGATAGTTCTGCAATGCAAGTCTTGAATGCAAGAGTAACTCAGCTCAATGGCCACTTACTGGCTTGGAGATGATTCCACTTCCAAGTTCTCTCTGATCATAACCAAATTCTAATTCATTCCAACACCACTCACTCGTATACAAGAGATGGACATTGATTGACACATACAAGGGATGGTTTCATGAGACAGTGGCAAGGGTACAAAGAACAATACAATGCCATATGCGTTGGTCCAAACACCATTCACCAAGCATACTTGAGATGAAGTCTAAGTCTTGAAGGGCACCAAAATCGATGAGAGGAAAAGAAAACAAACCACAGATTGAGGATTTCCCAACGAAAAGAACACTCTTTAACCTTCACGTAATTGCAAGAAAGGTGGCAGTCCAAAGATTTACAGGAAGCGCTGAGCATGTATTACTAATTCATTTAAGCCATCCAATGACCATTTCCAGCCGAATATCAAGCAATAGTCAATCAAGGAAAAACCCATTATGGTCTATGAGCATGGAACAGCCAAAACAAGAGGAAAATTACAGATTTCTGCTATCCCAAGCAAGAGATGCCCCCACATAGGAGCATATGGCCCATACCGCTGCCGTAGTCTCAAGGAGATTGCTGGAAGTGGATTCGGCCTCAAGGCAAAATATACTGCTTCAATGATCCTGAAATTACAGTTGGAATAGCTTGTGGGCAGCCATTAACAAGCAATGAATTCGTGGGGTCTCTACCAGCAGTCGCAAGATTTAAAAAACTCAATTTGGAAACTGTTAAGCCCTTGACAAAGCCCCATGTTAAGTATAAAACCCCTTATTAAGCCCTAGATATTGAATTATTATATTTCTAGTGTTATATTAGTAGATAAGCTAGAACCCTTCATTGTACCCTTTCATTATAATTGTACCCTTTGTCTCCTATATATATACCAAGGAGACCCAGTCTTAGGATCGTCTTATATCATCTTGTACATTGAAAATATTGTAAAAGGAGGTTTCCCCCACGAAGTGGACTGTTATTCATTAACGTTTTACCATTTTCAAGGTGTTGGTTCATAACAGAAACTCCCTAAAGAGATGCAACAACTCAAAGGTGGCAGCCTTTGATCTCTGATTTTGGAAAAAACATCCAACAGTGGAAGGAAAGGAGCTGTTGTAACTTGTAACCTCTATTAGACAGGGGAAAACACGAATGTAATAAAACCCATGACCTTCATTAAAAAATTCGACTCTCTCACCATTACCACTAACTGGCAGCTATTAAAATCACAGAGAAGTGTCATTAAACCACGTATGCAAACTAATACAACAGAATAGCAACACATAGGGATAAATCATTACGCATGGAGACATTATTTACCCTAGAAACCCAAATGGGAAAACCAGCATTCAATTGGCTTCAACCAAGCTCTTTATTTTATTTTCAGCAAAGTGTAGGTTACAGTACTCTGTGGCTCTCTAGTTCATCTTCAATCTTCACGTGGGAAATCTGGGCAGCATTTCCTCCCCTCTCTGCCAAAGAACCCCTCTTCCTTTGTGGGGAATTAGTATATAGGATGATGGCTCAGCTGGGGAATAGCTGGAAGGTCAGGTGTCCCCAACCCTTCAGCTTCCCCAAGCTCGTTGCTTCTCTCTTGTCTTTTCTCTTTATCACATTTGAGGAAAAGTCTCATTATTTTATTTTTTAAATACATGGCATATTTGTTTTTCAAATACTTTTCCTTGCAACTTTACATTTCATATGCTAGAATTATGATATGATATTAATGCAGGGGTGGACACCAATCGTGATGGCATGGGGCCCTTCACGCCAACAACCCGGTCTTCTTCCTCGTCTGTAGCCTCGAACCTTACCTATGATCATCATAGAGTGTATGTCAATAGCCACTTGTTTTTGTGCAGATCCAATTCAGATTAATAATGGTCATATTACATAAGATTAGTTTGTTCAAATACAAAACAAAATCTTTGGATAAGCAAGATGTTTGCAATCCAGTCCAAAATAAGGTCTTCAATCAACCCATAGAGGTGTATTCTATCCAGCAAGGTTGATGGAGTACAAATTACATCACCAACATTCTGTCTGACCATTGACTCACCGGCCAAATGAGAGCATATGTTGGCTGAATAGTCAGCCTTTCCACCATTGACATAAAACATGGCTTGTTCATTGAACTCACCTCCTCGGCATCTTAATGGTTCAACATATTAAACTTTTTCATCTTCTTCTATGAGGTTCTCATTTTATTGCTTCATCTTCACCCTCCCTAGGGGTCTTCCTCTCTTCATGAAGCTCAATAGATAAAGCATAATGAATCTACAGCTTACCTTCTCATTTCGCCAGGTTCTCTCCTGTAACTAGCAACTGTCTTCACCACCCACTAGTCAAAACAAACCCTATTCTTCCACACCCATAGCTATCATATTCTGCTCTTTTTGTCAATAGTAAAACATCTATTATTATTGAATACAACATGTAATTCTAGGCTATGCTTCATAGTCCAACTAACAAAAAGTAATTTTTTCTACAAACTAGATATATAGTAGACATCCCTAAATAGCAACTTTTTACCTCTCATCTAAAGTTGTGCACTTCCCCTGCCTTCAACTCTATATTCATCTCCACCACTCGAGACAATATTGATCCATAAATGGTAGGCTTATAGCCTATCTATTTCACCAACACGGATTCCAAAGACAATTTACTATCCGCGGTAGTGCCTGTACATAAATTTCAACACTGAGATGCAATACCTCTAGTTGCTTGTTCTCAGATGGTTCTGCAATGCAAAGCTTGAACACCAAAGTAACTCAACTCAATGGCCACTTATACGCTCGAAGATGTCTCCACTTCTATGTCCTCTTTGTTCATAACCAGATTCAAATTTATTCCAACCACCACTTGTCAGCGTAACACAAGATGAAGTCAAAATTTTGAAAATATCAAAAATCAATGAGGGCAAAAGGAATAAGACGAGGATTTTAAAAGGAGGGTTGAGGAAACAACTTTTTATTCTTTTAAAAATCTACTGACCAAGCCAAAGCGTGAGACACCCCCCCCCCACGCACACACAAGCATATGTCTCGTACGGTGGCATACAACCCTATACAAGCTGCAAACCAATTAGAGAAACAATCATACGACCTGCAATTGTTGAGAATTGAGTTTACCAACTATGGGATGGCTTCTTGAGATTTGTTGAGCTATATATTGGCCCTTGGTAAGCTACAGGCAGCCAAATAAAGCTTTCAAACTGGACAAACAACTCATGGTAGCCATGGCAAATCACTGTGGCGATTTTCCTCACTTCTAATAGTGAAATTCACAAGAGGAACCAATTTAGAAACTCCCTACAAGTTCGCAACAGCCAAATAACGATGTCCACAGATCTCCAATCTCATAAATCAACCAACGGTGGAGGATAGAGAGCTATTGAGTTATGCATTTACTCATAAACTATTGCAAATATAAAGGAAAACTCTAACAGTACAGAGATAAATCAAATCTCAACTCAACAACTAAACACAATAGCCATTAAATCCTTAGAGCAGCCATTAAATCTTCAGAGCAGCCATTAAAAACCAGTGTTCCACAGGGAAGTGTCCCCTGGGGAGCAACGCACCACCCATGTTTCCCACACTCCAAGGGCAGGGGAACACCTAGGAAAACATTTCCCCACGTCCCCCTTTTGGGGAAACATTTCCCTAGTGTGGGGGATGCATTTCCCCAAAAGGGGCATATGAGTGTTTCCCCCCCAAAAAAATATGAGGATGCCTCGACACTCCCCCGCCCCATTTTTTTGTCCAACAACCCTTTAAGACAAAACAAAGATAGGGGATAGAGCTTTGAGGAGTTTGTGACCTTGGTAAAAGTTGACATTCTCCTTAAATTCTTGAAGTAAAAGTTGACATTCTCCTTTATCTTACCTTTCCTATGACATTCTCCTTTATCTTACCTTTTCTATCCATTTACTTAAATTTTTAACATTACTATTAATTGTTTCATGATGTTTGAGAGTGATTCCAACGTCATCGGTCTTCATATGGAGAAAGTAGAACTTCATATCCCATTCAAAATTCAACAAACTTAACAGTTTTCAAGATTTTAGGATGGGCAGAATTATAGTGTTCCCACTAGATTGCATAATGATAAATTTGCATGGGATGAATTGTTATTGTTGGGATTTTATCATTATTGTTTTTATTTTTATAATTTTAGAGATAGGGACCTCAATGTCCGCCCCGACCTCCTTAATTTCCTTAAAATTTGGGGGTACTCCCACACGTCCCCCGTGTGCATCTCCCCGTTCCTGCACTCCCCTATCCTAAAAACTCGGTGGAACATTGTTAAAAGCACACAATAGCTTCATTAGAATGCAATTACAAGTTAACACAACAAAATAAACAACACATAGAGATAAATCAATGCACATGGAGACATTATTTACCAAATGGGAAAACCAACATTCAATTGGCTTCAACTAGGCTCTTTATTATTTGGCAATATGCAGGTTACAAGCTCTTTGGTTCATCTTCATGCTCCACATGGAAATCTGGGCAGCATTTCATTCACTCTCAGCCAAAGAACCCCTCTTCCTTTGTGGGGAAATGGTATATAGGAGGATGGCTCAGCTGGGGGATAGCTGGAAGGTCAAGCGTCCCCAACCCTTCAACTTCCCCAAGCTTGTTTCTCCTCCATTGTCATTTCTTTAATTACATTTGAGAAGAAGTCTCATGTTTTTTATTTTTTAAATACATGATAAAAAAGGAATTAAATACCTTTCCTTGAAACTTTCCATGTCATATGCTTACCTTGTGATCAAATATTAATGCAGGGGTGGACACCAATTGTGATGACATGGGGCCTGTTATCCCCAATATCTAGGGATAACTAGGAGATCATGTCTCGAGGCCCACATGGTCCTAGACATGGAGTACCGAGAGCAGGAGTGACTTGAGCATGGCCCTGGAGGGCCC
>JZKD02S1636939.1:133446-145478 GCA_000966675.3 Picea glauca
TGAATGTGCCATTGTTTATTTCCCTGCATTATTGTGATCATCATTCAGTGTTTCTGCAAAAAGTTTAAAAGAAGCATAATTGTTTAAGCACGGTAACAACTGATTCACCCCCCCCCCTCTCAGTTGTCCAACAATGTTGACTTCATTGGTATCTATTGTTTTACATTGCTTATTAATTGATATCAGATAGTCATTGAAGTACTAACCCATTGAGTTATGGCCTGCATATATACTGTATTATTGTTGTCTTGTTCCAGGCAGGTGTTTTCATTTGGGCATACACTTCCTTATTGGCTGATTAGCCGGACTGTCTGACCTTGGTGGTGACCTGTGAGGGGGAAACTTAAATCTTGACTTTATACCTTTGCCTCTTCAAAACCCCAGGTTACCGGGGACGTCTCCCCTGGGTTAACCTCCCTAAATAGAAAGAACCTCCCCATTGAGGTGACATTGGGTGGGGAAGGTTCCTGTTACGCCAGTTTGATCTTTATCCTTTAGCCTTTGACCCTAGCTACAAACTGTGCGATAACAAGTGTAATCTTATTTCTACTTCAATGGAACAGAATTTGAAACTCACATCAAAAGAAGGGAATGAATTTGAGGATGCAACCAAGTACAGACAGCTAGTGGGAAGTCTTATCTATCTTACTACCACCATACTAGACATTTCATTTGTTGTTGGGATTCTTTCCAGGTTCATGCAAAAGCCTTGTGAAGGACATTGGTCTGCTGCAAAAAAGAGTTCTAAAATACTTGAAGGGAACTCAAGATTTTGGACTTAGGTACTTTAAGGTGGATGAGTTCAAGTTGATCGAATATTCTGATTCAAACTTTGTTGAGGATAAGGAAAATGGAGTGTCAACTTCAAGCTATCTCATGAGTCTTGGATCAACAGTTGTCTCCTAGAGATCACACAAACAGTCAGCTCCAGCAGATTCCACAACAGAGGCAAAATATGCAGCAGTTGTAGAAGCAACGAAATAGATTGTGTGGCTCAGGAAAATACTTGAAGATTTGCAAAAGAAACAAGTGAATTCTACTCCTCTTCTAGTTGACAATACTTCTGCAATCAAGTTGGCCAAGAATCCCAAATTCCATGATCGAACTAAGCACATCAACACAAAGTATCACCTCATTCGATATCATGTAGAGGCCAAGACTATTCACTTGAGACATTGTTCCACAAATGAACAAATTGCGTATATCTTCACCAAAGCACTTGGAAGAGAAAAATTTGAAAAGTTCAGAATGATGCTTGGACTCACAAACACCCCTTCAGATTAAGGGGGGGAATGTTAGACACGTAATCCTTGGGATTGCTTTACTCGAGTCTTGTATCAATATCATTGTAAATATCATTAGGAGAAATATGAAGAGTCGTAGGTGATAGGAAGAGTCACCCGTTGGGGAAGACCAACGATCATTCATTGTATATTTATTGAGCTTCATGGTAATGGAATAATCAAGTGTGGAGTTACGCATTCTACCATACTTGGCCTGACAATATTAATGTCCACAAATGACCACATTAGGTAAATGGGACTCAAAAGTACATCAAGGAACAATAGCAATGTACAAGTGCCTAAGGCATCTCCTAAAAAGGAAAGACAAAAAACAAGAATCTAGTCTAGTCAAAGTGCAAATAATAAAATAACAAAAGAAAGGGGTAAACCCTAGACAATGAAGTAAAGAATGATCTTGTTAGAAAAGGAGAGGAAGAACAAGCACTCCTATAGAAATTAAGGTTGGTCGAATCATAAGTAGAGGCTAAGAACAAAAGAATTGGATCCCAAACTACATCAGAATCAGAGGAGGTGCCTATAGCCTAGTCAATCACCATGAAAGCACCACTATCAAGCTCAATGATGTCTTTTGAAGAATCGCCAATAAGAATAGTTTCCTATATAGTAAGGTTGAATTGGGTAAATTGCTAGCCATTGGCTAACTTTCTTGTTTAGATGCAAAAGTTTTTATACCGTCTGTTTTCATCAATTTAAGGTTTTCAAAAATGGGTAGATTCACCTTAGTTCTTCGTAGAGCTTGTCCTACACTGAGGCATATTGACTAGGAGCATCCTGAATCACCATGTCTCCTATTACTTGCACGTATATAGCAGATTATTATGTATAACAACTGCACTGAATTAATATTCTCCAAAACAAATTTACGTTCTCTTATGCATGCATAGGATGATTGCATAAGGCTCCTCGGATAGGGATTCGTTTCAATGTTTGAAATAAGAAAAATTGCTTATGTATTGAAGGCTTGCTAGAATAAACCTTATAAATGACAAATCAGTACATTATAGGCTATTGTGACCTCATGTATGCAAGGACATAAATAAGAATGCAACAACCTGTAATGTTTGTGAGTTAAGGGTAAACCATCTAAAATGATATATAGACCTTTTGAGGGTTGTTTCATACAAACCCCATATCTCTAAATAAATTTCCTTAACTACTTTCTCACAGATAGGCTTCAAGTAACCACTAATGCATCCTTATTGCAGAACGCCATGTACCTTAAACAAGATAACAAGAACGGACCTTAGTCAAATTTAGTTTGATTAACATAATTACTAGAAAGAATCTTGTATGAAATATGCAGTTACCTCTCCAATAAAGGACAGTTGACAATCACTATAGAGAAAAGCTAGAAACCTCCAAAGGAAGGCTATACAAAGTTAAACTTTGATAGTGCAACTAAAGGGAATCCTAGAAGAGCGGGATATGGAAGGGTGTTAAGAGACCACGAAAAGCAATTTTGTGGTTATCTATATGGAAAGCATAGGACAAAACACTAACAATGAAGCGCAAGTGAAAGTCTAATAGGAGGTCTCAAACCATGCCTAAAGTTGGGAGTGAGGGAAATACTAGTGGAAGGGGATTCTCAAACCATCATCATTATGATGATGAGGGAAATCAGGCCCCTTGAATTGGAAGTTAAATACCCAGTTAAAAACATTAAAAGAAATGAGTTCCAGCTTCAAAGCAATCGAATTCCATTATGTAGGAAGAAATGCAAAGGAAGTGGGCAGACCAGTTCGCCAATCAGGCGCTTTGTTTGAAGAACCCAGACTTGGTGGTGATAAAAACGCCAATAACAAATGAAGAATAAGAATGGAAACAGGTCCTAGAACAATTAATCAAAGAATAAGGACCCCAACCAAATGATTAACAAATTCAAACAGTAACAAAGACGTCACAAACTTAGGAAACTGTTACAAAGGGGAAGATCAAGCCAAATATTCCCCCCATTTGAATGAGTAATGGGTGCAAACATCTCGGAGTAAGTGATGTTCCCCTGGAGAATATTGTTGGGATTATAATGTTTCTAACCTTAAGTTAGTCCTAATGAGGACGATATCTGATAATTCATTAAGGCAGGCCGCAGCATAAAGCCACCAACTTGCCACCTCCTAGCGTTGAAATGCACCAAGCAGGCTTAATTACACGGGGTTACATCAATGGAGATCATTTTCTTCTTGCTTGTGGTCGATCGCAGCACCTATTTCTGTCAATTTGGCCATTGAAGCTTTGTCAAATCTGAAATGGTGGACAAGAACCCTGAACCATGTAAGAACGGGAGGTCCCGGAAGAAGCCACTTGCTGGATTATCAAATGCCAAGAGACCCTGCTACATGCTAAAAGAGGCTCGTCAGAAAGGAATGGATGGGAATTCTCAACATGCTTCAGAGAAAGGGGAACGATGCTAAAAAAAAACAGTCGAAGTGGGAGAGAAAAAAGTGAAGGAGAAAGGAGAGGCTTCAAGTTGGAACTACACAAGAGATTCTAGGGTGAGGATAAATATATACCTGGTTGAAGCCCAGTACAAGAAAGAAGTGCACAAAGCAGTGCCGGGTTTGGGATAGATACATTTTATTAAAATGTCTGTGGGATCAAACAATTTATGGGATAGAATAGTTACAACTTGAGGGAAAGTGATCCAATGAGAAGCTGAGGAAACGAAAAAAAAGGAGGAGATGGGAAGAGCACTAGAAGACATAAAGGAACTGAGGAAAGTAGACGCAGACTGTATGAAGACAGAGGCAGCCTGAAAAAGGGACCACAGGGTCCTTATGGATTATGTCAGACAAATTATGCCGATCCCGACCCAGCTTCAGATGAATATAGACCTCCTGAAGTCCTCCATGGAACGCATGAGCCTGGACAACTGCAAACAAGTCTATGGACTGTGGTAATGGCTTTGGAAGGAGCCACTGAAAATAATGTTCGAATTACCACATTGTGTGTTCCTTTCTAGTGGTTTCATAATAGGTTTGGCGGGCCACGGGACTGAGGTAAAGGTGCAAAACCAGACTCGGAGATGAGCGAGCCCAATGGACTCACCAAGACAGGAGAAGTGGAATATATTGTGACAATGTCATCAAAATTATTTGGGGAATCCCAAGGCAAGTTCAGACGCCCAGCCAACGCAAGTAAAGACAATACCAAGTTAAGCAAGCAGAACACAACGAAGGGATCATGGGAAAAATGGAAATAAGTCAATTCTATAATTTTTAAAAATTGAAGATGAACGACATGTCATTCTAATGTGTTCAGCATATAAAAAAAATGAGCAGACAGATACGCACACTAAGCTCAATACTTCATATTTAATAAGCATAAAGACCTTGAAAATCAAAGTTATCCCGGTACGGAGATTCTTTCAGTCGACAAAAACTCAAAATGTGATTATGATTTACTTGTAACAGGTCCAACAAACGAATTGGGTTGAAAATTTTCATTCGTTCAATTACAATGAAATGCCTTTGATTCCAATGTTTAAAATTAAAATAAAAACCGGAGAATTGTCGGTAACAATTATACCTTCAAATGAGAGAATTCATTCAAATGTGTTCTGTTTTTAAAACTTGAAATCACGGAACTTGTTTGAGCTTACCTGCGTTGAACCGGAGAATTCATTTGAATATGTCCTGCTTCTTCATTTTTTTAAAGTCACGGAACTCATCTGTCTCGGGCGTTCCTCCCTAAACCAGAGAATTCGTTTAAATAAGACTTCTTCGTCAAAGTTTTGAAAATAAAACCCAAAAATGAACTTAAATACGTCCTCTTTGAGAAATCTTTTAATATGGAAACCAGAGAATTCATCTATCACCATTGCCGCTGCTCTTGACAAAACCGCTTCCCTGCTAGAGCCGGCCGTTATGTCTGAAACCCACCCGCGACCAACACGGCGGAAATTTTCAGAAACAAAAACACAAACCAGCGAGAAAGATAAGGTGGATCCTGGACTCTTGCGGACGAGGTAAACGCAAGCTACTTTCTGATGAGTTGTGTGTGCCATGAGATCCGTGTTAAAAAAATTCCAACCACCGAAATCAAAGGCAGATAAGAAGCTGATGAAGTTTGCATTAATTTGGAGATTTGGGTTTAAAGTTGACCAACGAGAAAGTGACTCTCCAGTAAGTCACATAAATTTTAGATAATTTTGGCGGTATAGAATTATTTAAAATAAATTAAACAATATCAAACAATTTAATTGGATTCATTTAATATTGAGTAAAATTTGTAGAGATATTGTCCATTTGGGCTTTAAATTTGTATTATATTTTTATTAAATTTATTTTTAAAAAAATATTACAAAATTAATTTACTCTTAAAAAAACCTACTATAAGTTTATATAAACATTTTTGGGGTGGTAGGAGCAGGTATTGATCTACGAGGAATAATTGGAAAAACCTTTGCATGGAAATTTGGTTTGTGGTGCAACAATAAAGCAAAAGCTTACATTCTATTGTAAGAATAGCAAAGGCGAGTATTCAATCTATGATTATGGGTAGTGACTCTAAGACGATCATAATTTATATGATTATGAACTCGACTCCAATCAACAATTCTTTAGCATCTATCGTAGCCAGAGCTAAACAAGCAACAGATTACTTCTCAAAAATCTCATTCTATCATGTATTGTTGGAAAACAATTGTCAAGCCGATCAGTTTGTTAACATTACCTCAACTTTAAAATTGGGGGTTCTCAATGTTAATGGCATTATTAACCAACATTCTATTCCATGATCATGAGTACCGAGATACGTAGCAGTCATTTAATCCTTCACATGGATTGCAGCATTGGGTTTCAAACTCAACGTTGGGCAAATTATGTGACGAGATGTTCATCCCTCCATTGCATGCCTGAAGTTATGTTCATACATGTATTTGAATTCTTGGTTAGAGATTTCCTTGATTGAAGTGGGAATAAGGCAATTATAATGGGAAATCGTCTATGGGAAGTTTGGCATACGACTTTGGGAATAAGATTTCATGTTATTTTGGTAGCAATTGTATTTGTTTCATTGCTTTTGGGTCAGTTTGGTCTAAAAGGGTGCATTCCCCTCCAAGATAATTCTATGCATGGAGGTTGTTGAGCCTCTAGGTGGTTTCTAATCTGGATTCTTGAGGATCGATCGGTTGTTTCATCCAATTTCTTGTTTGTTTCTAGTCTATGGCCTTCATTTTGCAGCTTGAATTTCGCCCTTTATCGCTCCAAAGCATGAGAATTTATGGGTTAACTTGTGCCTAGAACTCATGGCAAAGGATTTGGGAATTGGGTTGTTTCATGTATCTGGATTTGGTTGGGGATTCCAAACTTGATGCAACCTTAATGGATTACATAGAACTTCAAGAGATTAGAAGAGTCATTAGACATTGTGAGGAACAAGTCCAATGCAACATGTCATCTATATTCTCTATCACCTCTAAAGTCCATGAGAATGACCATCGGGCCAATTCTCAAATTGCAGTGATTATGAATACTCTTGTGGAACAAGAGCAAAAGATTGAAGCAGGATACAATCTTCTCGGGAATATGGTGATAAACTTGAGCAAGGGAGACTAATGAGGAGCATTTAATCAAAGACAAATTCTCAAATTGTAGTGATCATGAATACTTTTATGGAACAAGAGAAAAAGATTGTTGTCCTTGAAGCAAAATGCAATCTTCTCGGGAATATGGTGATAAACTTTAGCAAGGGAGACCGCTCAAGAGAATTCAATCAAAGACTGTCAGTTAACTCGAATCGGGGGGAACCAAAGGAAGATGAAATTGTGCACTAGCTTGTTGATGACATGGACATAGTAAAGAATGACTCTACCTCTTTGAATATTGATGAGGAAGACATTGACAGTCTCCATGCTTGCTACTAATTACAATGTTTTTTCAAGGTTATTAAAATATTAGGTCTATATTATCGAATATATAACATCRAGAAATACTAGGGAATTTTGTATAATGATATAGATATTCTCTACTTTGGGAATGTGGTTTGTAAGGTTTTTTGTCTGGGAATTTCAAGCTAGACCTATGATGTAATCTCACTACGRGATTTTATGTAGATTTAAGTTAATACAATTTTTCCAATTATGGTTTCAAAAAAAATTATGTAAACATTTCCTAAAAAGAATTGTGTGTTTTGATTTCTTTTATATGTAATTATATAACTATTAGGTAACTAAAAACTATATTGATTTTGGGGTGGGAAGAGTGGGCAAGGTACTCTATGACCCTGGAGGAAATATTGAGTTCACATTTGCTTGGAACATTGGTCAAGCCACTAATAATCAAGTTGAGGCACATGTGCTCTGCTGAGGCCTTTCTTTGGCCAACTTAGAGGAAATTCACAACCTCACAATTCTAGGCGACTCAAAAATCACTATTAGACACGCTAGGTTGAAGGCTCTTCCAAGTAACACCTGTCTAAGATCAATATTTTTCAAAATTCAGAAGGAAATCCAGGCATTTCATCATGTGGAATTCCTCCATGTTCTCAGATTCAACAATAGGGAGGAAAACCATTATGCTAACCAAGCTAGTAGGAAAAAAAATTGGGGCATTTTTATTAACAGGGCCTCCTCATTCCAGTTGATCCCATGTGTTAGAAAAATAGGATCGTAGAGCAATAAAATAAAAACAGATGCGGAAATAAAACACAGAAGATACACAATACAATAGAGACACAGATATACGTGGTTCACCCAATGTGAGCTACGTCCACCAGAAAAATTGCCAGGTCCTTCCTTTATTGTTATCCAGCAAATGAAGGGATACAACCTATATCACACCTATTGTAACTTCCTCTTCTTTCTCTCACAATCTCCTCTATCAGAATACAATATCCACTCACATACATAGCCGCAATACAAATTCCCTCATACATAAAAGAGGGTTTCCTTCGAGGGCAAAAATATCTAACATAACTTATACCGTCAAATCTGCGACCTTATATTGAACAGTCCATATTGACTACGAAATTACAATATTTTACAAGGCAATTTTCCCAAAAATTTATCTTCGGGGGCGCTACCCCCGAACCCCCTCCAAGGGGGGGCCTCCAAAATTTCTTGCCACCCCCTGTCAGGAAATGGGGTCCAAACGCAACTAAAACAAGACATCTGAATTAGGAAGATAATCAAGCTCCACAACCAACAACCTCCCACTTGGAGATTGGTCATAGCAACTCCATTGCTATTGTACCTACTGGACTATGATCCACCTTGGACTTGCCAAATTTCTCATCTTCACCTTCATGCTTGAAGGGCAGCTGAAACCGAGCAGAAACTCGGTTTCTCCTTGCTTACTACCTTTGTTAACATGTCTACAGGATTCTAGATAGTATGTATCTTTTCCAACTTCAATTGTCCATCTTCCAAAACAAATTGTATGAAATGGTACCTGAGTTGTATATGTTTTCTCTTTGAATGGAAGGTTGAATTCTTTGCAAGATGAATGGCACTATGGTTGTCATAGTACAACCTGCTTCTCATGTTGCTTTCCCAATTCCTCCATAAACCTCTATAACCAAATTGTCTCTTTACTAGCCTCTATAGCAACAACATACTCTGCTTTCGTTGTTGAAAGTGCAACAACCTTTTGCAATTTCGAAATCCAACTTACTGTTGTTCCACCTAAAGTGAAAACATACCCTGTGGTGCTCCTCCTACTATCTTTATCACCTGCCATATCTAAATCAACATATCCTTGTAAACAATGTTTGAACCTCCAAAACATAATGCATGAGTAGTAGTACCTCTCAAATACTTGAGAATCCACTTTACTGCCTCTCAAAAAAAATTACCTGGATTGTTCATATACATGCTCACAACTCCCACTGCATGTGCAATATTTGGTCTTGTGCACACCATCGCATACATCAAGCTACCAAATGTTGATGAATAAGGGACCCTGGACATGTATTATATCTACCCATGTGTCTTGGGACATTTTTCCTTGGTTAATTTGAAATGGCCAGCAAAGGTGTACAAACTGGTTTTGCATTCTGCATTCTAAACCTCTCCAACACCTTCTCTATGCACTCACCCTAAAATAATGTCAATTTGTGATTTTTATTATATCTTGTTATTCTCATACCAAGGATTTTCTTTGCATCGCTCAAATCCTTCATCACAAATGAATTAGCTAATTACTTTTTTAGTACATTTATATCCTACATGTTAGACCCTGGAATAAGCATGCCATCTACATACAATAGCAAGATGATATATCTCCCATTTTCTAGCCTCTTAAAATAAACATAGTGATCAGAATGACATCTACTATAACCTTATTCTGTCATAAACCTGTCAAATTTCAAATACCACTGCCTTGGAGCTTTGTTTGGGCCATACAAGCTCTTCTTCAACCTGCATACCAAATTCTCCTTTCCTTTGACCTCATACCCATGTGGCTATTGCATAAAAATATCTTCCTCCAAATCCCCATGGAGATTTTTTTTTTTACATCTAACTATTCAAGATGCAAATCTTCTACTGCCACAAAACTTTAAATAGTCCTAATTGAAGTCATTTTAACATCAGGAGAAAACATTTCATCAAAATCTATATCTTTCTTCTATGCAAACCCCTTTACAACAAGTCTGGCCTTGTATCATTTTTTCCCTCCATCTTCTTCCTTCAACCTGTAAACCCATTTATTTTGCAATGCACTTTTTCCTGTAGGCAACTAAACCAAGTCCCAAGTTTGGTTATTTACCCAGGAGACCATTTCCTCTTTCATGTCGTGCTCCCACTTATTTTTAGTGTCTACCTGCATTGTCTCTTCATAACTTTCTGGTTCACCAGAATCAGTCAACAATAAATAATACAGTGAAGGAGAGTATCGTTCAGGGGGTCTACTTAACCTGTTATATCTTCTAACAAAACTCGTAGGAGTTTGAGGTACCTGTTGCTCTTGTTGTTGTGCATTTTGATTTTCTAGTACATTTGGAATTTCAGTTTCTTTGATTTCATCAAGCATTGTGTATTGTGTGTTTTCCTTTTGTTATTTCTTTCCCTGCAACTTTTATTTGTACATGACATTTTCATTGAATACCACATCTCTACTCCTAATGATTTTATGATTTTCATAATCCCATAAGTGATAACCAAAATCATTAACACCATATCCAATAAAGGTACACTTCTTGGATTTTGCCTCAAGCTTTGTTCTATTTTCTTTATCAATATGGACAAATNTGGATTATCAAATGCCAAGAGACCCTGATACATGTTAAAAGAGGCTCGTCAGAAAGGAATGGATGGGAATTTTCAACATGCTTCAGAGAAAGGGGAACAATGCTATAAAAAAACAGTCGAAGTGGAAGAGCAAAAAGTGAAGGAGAAAGGAGAGGCTTCAAGTTGGAACTACCCAAGAGATTCTAGGGTGAGGATAAATATATACATGGTTGCAGCCTAGTACAAGAAAGAAGTGCACAAAGCACTATCGGGTTTGGGATAGATACATTCCATTAAATTGTTTGTGGGATCAAACAATTTATGGGAGAGAATAGTTACAACTTGAGGGAACGTGATCCAATGAGAAACTAAGGAAACAAAAAAATAAAGGAGATGAAACAACACTAGAAGACACAAAGGAATTGAGGAAAGTAGACACAAACTGCGTGAAGATAGAGGCGGCCTAAAAAAAGGACCACATGGTCCTTATGGATTATGTCATACAAATTATGTTGATCCAGACCCAACCTCAGATGAATATTGACCTCCCGAAGTCCTCCATGGAACGCATGAGCCTCAATAATTGCAAACAAGTCTATGGACTATGGCAATGGCTTTGGAAGGAACCACTGAAAATAACGTTCGAACTACCACAACGTGTGTTCCTTTCTAGTGGCTTCATAATAGGTTTGGCGGGCCGCGGGACTGAGGCAAAGGCACAAAACCAAACTCGGTGATGGTCGAGCCCAATGGACTCATCAAGACAGAGAGAAGTGGAATATATTGTGACAATGTCGTCAAAATTATTTGGGGAATCTCAAGGTAGGCTCAGAGTCCTAGCCAAGGCAAGCAAAGACAATACTAGCTTAAGCAAGCACAATGCAATGAAGGGATCATGGGGAAAATGGAAATAAGTCAATTTGAAAATTTGAAGATGAACGACATGTCATTCTAATGAGCAGACATATACAGACACTAAGCTCATTACTTCATATTTAATAAGCATACATACCGTGAGAATCTAAGTTATCCCGGTACAAAGATTCTTTCACTGGAAAAAAACCCAAAATGTGATTAAGACTTTACTTATAATAGGTCCGAGAAACGAATTGGGTTGAAAAATTTCCATTCGTTCAATTACAATGAAATGCCTTTGCTTCCAATGTTTAAAATTAAAATAAAACCCAGAGAATTATTGGTAACAATTATACCTTCAAATAAGAGAATCCATTCAAATGTGTTATGCTTTTTAAACTTGAAATCATAGAATTCATTTGAGCTTACTTGCGTTGAACTGGAGAATTCATTTGAACCTGCCCTGCTTCTCCACTTTTTTAAATTCGCAGAACTCATATGTCTCAGGTGTTCCTGCCTAAACCAAAAAAATTGTTTAAATAAGACTTCTCCGTCAAGGTTTTGGAAATAAAACCCCAAAATAAACTTAAATACGTCCTCTTTGTGAAATCTTTTAATATGGAAACTAGAGAATTCATCTATCACTTAAAAAATGTGAAACAAACACACGGTGAGGCTACACTCACTTCTATATTGTTCAATGAAGG
>JZKD02S1636939.1:145488-156016 GCA_000966675.3 Picea glauca
GGGGGTAGACCCTAGTTTCTAGATGAGATTTAGAGTTTAAGTTCTAGGAGTTGGTTTCAATTAGTTAAAGGTTTGGGGAAAAATCTAGCCTATGATGCAAAGTCAACAATGCAAGGTGCAACAATTAATATGTCAAGCAAGCCTTTTTCCTAGGACAACTAAGACTAGTGCCTAAGATTGGGCAAGGGGTCAACTAAGTTTAAGGGAGGTTGATTACACAAGGTTACAAAGATTACAAAGATCACAAGTAGACTAGATACAAACTAGATACAAAGTACAATAAAGAATATCTAAAGATTACAACAAAGTTATGCTAAAAGATACAATGGATACAAGATATAGAAATACAAAGATAAGGCACCAACTAACAATTACTTGTATGTGTAGGATTTAAAGGTATTCAAGTGGATGCGTTCATCAACATACAAGGCCTAGCATGCTCACAATAGAGTGCCTCCTTAAAAGGGATGCACTACTCTATTGGACTGCTTTTTAGAGCAATGAAATCACTCAAGATCCAACAAGATAGTGCCTCCAAGAGGATGCGCAACTTCTTGAGGGATCACACCAAAAATAAGAACACCACTTAAATGAAAGATGCTTGAAAGGAAAGGTGTCCCAAAATACAAATATGACAACTTAGACAATTTATCCACAAAATATAAATTGAACTTGCACGTAAATGTAAATGTAAATGTGAAAGAGTGCTTGCAAGTATAAATGCAGATCACCAAGGATAAGTTTAATAGATTGCCCAAAGTTTGTGGATTAAGGATTGATTAAAGATTATTAAGTGAGGTTTTAATCCTAGCTAAGTGTCAACCCAATACTCCCCTCGCTTGTACAAAATAACCGCTGGGTGCTCAAGAAGTATGGCAACGAGGCCTACCTTAGCTCCACAGGTCAACTCAAGGGAAAAGAGTACTCCCAAATAAGGACGTTGAGCGCCACGAGACCGTCCCCGGCCTATCACCTTTCATTGCTTCCTCTATTCCTTGTTTAAATGGCAAAGATGGGTCAGTAGAGGTGTCCTATTAAGTCTAGTTGGTTATTAGGCCTATGAACTAAGTGTTTTTAGGTGTTTAGGTGTGTTAAGGTGAGTTTTACTTGCCCAAAAAGTGCCAAAAAGGGCCAAAACCGAAACTTAGAAGCAACAAGTAATGAAGTTCTAGATTGTTAGATTATTGCACGTGAAGCACATAGAGAACTTGAAATGAGAGAGAAAGCTTTACACCATTTATATGCCCATATGTGTTTGCAAACTTGAAAGATAGATGCTTAACAAATAAGAGCTTGCAAGTAAAGAAATAACCAAGTACAAGACTTACTCCTATGTCTCCTTGGGCTTAAACTATTATTTAGTTATGTGTGAGATCTAATACTAGACAATTTTAAGTTTTAACCATGAGCATAAACATATTAGGCATCCACAACTAAGCTAACCATAATATATGGGGGTTAGAAAAATAAAAAAAAGATAAAGGAAAAAAAACTAAACTAACACTAAAGCAACCCTAGTCACACTACCTTGTCCTAATGACAAGTGGGGCAAAGAATGAAAAGATTGCAGAAATTTAAACACACACCCTATCCTTACGATTTTGGGGGGTGTCTTTGCCAAACTCTCATCCAAGAAGTAGGCACTAATACTTTACAAAAACAGAAAATGAAAACAGAAATTTAAAACAAGAAGACAAGCCACTTGGGGACCCCCTTTGGGCTTGCTTACAATGCTTGAAAAGATGGAGAAAAGAAGGGGTTTTTGTTACCACATCAAAAGGGGGCCTTTGGAAGTGTGTTGTGATTGAAAATTGGCAGCATATACCCTTGACCTGGCGAGAATCTGCAAAAACCAACAAGCTATTGCTTGCTGGAAATGCTGCAACACACCCAAAAATGTTAAGAAAATTTCTGTTTTGCAACAGAAATTTTCTGCATCTAAAAAACAGAAAATTTGTGTGTTTAAGAGACCTATCTAAGAGTGTTAGCAACCAAAATATGAATGATATAATAACATAAAATGAAATGGAAAAGCTTATGAAGTTTTAGTAAGCTGTGAGGGTAGATTCTTGCTCAAATCTATCCCAACAAAGCTTCTTGAGACAACCTGTAAACTTTGAACAAAACGTGAAACAAGAGTAGATAATGGATTGCATAAACCAATAACACGACAAAGTTTATATCATTAGCAAATACAAAACATTTAGGCCAACAACTACACTATTGCTAAACCTAGCTAAGTAAACTAATTTACCAAAGCAAACTACTCAATACTTCACAAAAATATTCAAAGAAACTTGTTGCCGTCCTAATACACACTTGCAAACGTGAGCTAAGTCCGGCTCACTTAGTGTGTCCTTGGAGGCATAATGCCTAGGTTCACAACCCACATTGTCACTTTGACCGGAACCTTTTTCGTCTAGGCTCATTCCTAGGGAAGCTAAGGGGGGTAGTCCCTAGTTTCTAGATTAGTTTTAGAGTTAAGTTCTAGGAGTTGATTTTAATTATTTACAAGGTTTGGGGGGGTTCTAATCCTAAGATGCACAAGCAACAATGCAAGATGCAAGGGTTAGTATGTTAAGCAAGACCTTTCCCTAGGGCAACTAAGACTAGTGCCTAAAATTGGGCAAGGCGTCAACTAAAGTTATAGGGTGATTCGTTACAAGTAGATTACAAGAAGAATAATTTAATCAAATATTAAGTACAAGATTTACAATTAAAGAATGCTAGAATACAACAAACAAGCTAACCACTTTAATTATTATGTGTGCAGGATACAAGGAGATCAAAGCATCACATTACATTTATGAGATCATCATCAATACATCATCAAATAAGAGTTATGATTTTTAAGCACAAGTATTATGAAGATGAATGATATCCACTCTTAGTTATTAAACCCTCAAAGTATTTATTAGATTAAGCCCAAGGTTGGATTATTAAGGTTTCTTAAGATAGTCAAGTTTTACTTACCTTTACAAATTATTTCACCAAAGCCTCCTCCTCCTCCTATTGCCAAACGACTGCTGGATGCTCAAGAAGTATGGCAACAAGGCCTACCCTAGCTTCACAGGTCAGCCCGAAAGATTGAGTTCTCACAGAAAGGACGCTCTGCGCCACGAGACCGTCCCTGGCCTAATCACCTTCAGTTGCCCCTCAATCCCCGTTTTAGATGGTGAAGATGGTGGACTAAGGTATCCTAAAGAGTCTATTAAGTTATTATATGGATTAGGTAGACTTTTAGGAGTGTTTTAGAGTGTTTTAAAGATTTTATGACACTTTTAAAATGTGATTTAGTGACTTGGCCGAAACTTACTTTGGCCTAAAAATATGTTGATTAAGTTTATGAGATTAAGAGCATTAACACATATATGCTATGTCAGAGCAAGTCACTTGATTGCACAATTAGATAGCTTGCAAAGTAAAGAAAGAAGCTACAAGGGCAAGAACAACTTGCCAAGAAGATGAAAAGAGAAACACACTTATCTTGTGATTGAGAGCATTAAGATATGAGCATTAAGTGTGAGAAAGAAAAAAAGATTTAAGTGTTTGCCTACTTATCAACTTATCAAAGAGATTACTTCAAGCATGTGGCAAATGGCCTTAGAGATCAAGCATGAAAGAAAAGAAGCACCATTCACTTATTGAAGCATTTAAGCATTTAGGATTATAGATCTAAGCATCTAATAGAAAGATTAAACTTTGAAAAGCTTTAAGCATGCAAATAGATCTAGTTAAGTTATTTATGATGCCCAATAGGCTTAAGCTAGAGATTTATTTAAGTGTTAGATCTAGATCTAGAATATTTTAGAACATTAAGCACTTAGATCACAATCACATATTAAAAATCCTAACCTTACCTCTTGGGGTATTTCTCTCCCAAATAGGTAGGCAATTAATTAGCTTGCTTAACTTAGAAAATATTGAGAAAAGAGAGAAGCAAGCAAGCAAGAGATACAAACTAAGGAAAGAAATAAGCAAGCAAACCAAGCAAACAAGAGGCAATTCCCACCCCACGTCTTAGGTTAAGAAGATGCCCACTTCACCTTCTAAACCCCACGTCCTAGCTCAAAAAGGCTCAAAAAATAAAAAAAAAGGCAAGATCTAAACTAGATCTAAGCTACTCAAGAGCTCACACGTGGGAGGAGGCCGTACCACTCCTTCTCCCACAACTATGAGCCACCTAAAGCAAGAAAGGAGGAGAAGAAATGACTAAAAATGCTTAAAAAGTGAAGAAGGAGGTTGAGAAATAGATACCAATTCCTTTGGGGGGTCTTTGAGTGTTGTGTGGATGCCTTTGGGTAGCCAAAACCCCTCTCAACCAGATCTGAACCTGTAAAAACCAACAAACTATGCTTGCTGGAAATGTTACACACAACAATACAAATGAAGAAAAACTTTTGCTTTTTTAGGGCAAAATTTTTTCTTGAAAAAATTTGATGAAAATTTATATTTTGGTGACCATAAAATTATGTTAAGCTAGCTGAAAATATATATGGAATGAAAGCATATAGAGAATGAGCAATAGATAGAGAAAGAGAGGAGTGTATGTGAGTCTCAAAGAAAGACTTTTCCCCAAGGCACTCCTAATGAAACCCTTGAAGCCATCCTGCAAGATCTAACATAATGGCATGCATACAATAGATAATATGAAAAGTTAAACTAACAACATGAAATACTTGCACCTTATCTAGTTAACCAACATACATAGATCTACAAGATTACTCTTTGCATACTCAAATAAAATACTTTACCTAAGATCCACGTATGCATGCACCATATTAAACCAAAACAATGTTACCTCATATGTTGTAAGAACCAAAACACTTGTAGCTCTTCCCAAAATTCTCCAAAGTTTCTCCTTTATTATTACTCAAGAAAGTGGATCTTGGAGAAATACTTGCTCCAAAACCCTAGGAGCTAAATAATGGAAATGATGGAAAAATGAGAGAGAGAGAATGGGAAATCTAGTAGCATAACAATAGCTCAAGATATGGTGAGTTGGGAGTGAGGAAATAGATCTATTTATACTTGGAGAGACAAACCTACCTCTCTTGGATCAATGCCAACTGTCCACCACCAAGCACAAGATGAGATCCCAAGGCTAGGGCACACCATCTAGGGTTTAGATCATAGATCTAGGGTGTAGATTGGTGTGGGAAATGTTGGGATCACACAAAAGAGTAGTATGAGGCATATGGGATGCGTGCCAAGGGAGAAAAAGGAGCCCAACCATCAAAAAACAAATTTTTCTAGGAGATCCACAAGAGGGGGGGGGTAACTCTCCTTGGAGGGCGCACCACTTGGGGGAGAGGAGAGGAATTAATGAGGGAAGTGGAGTGGAGAGGCATTGGGATGAAGCAAAGAGGTAGTGGGAGGCTAGGAAAAGTGTGCCAAGGGATAGCATAAGTCTCCCATTGATTTTTTTTTATCATTTTTTACTTTTTGGAGACTTTCTAGAAGGAAGGCAGAACACTCTAGGAAAAGTGACGTTTTTGCTTTATGGCTAGGTGGGGGGGTGATGCGAGGGTTGGAAAAGGTTAGGAAAAATCTCTCTCACCTTTATCCATTTTTACAACATCCTTTTAACTCATTTTCAAAAAAAACATTTTAGCTATGTTTGGACTTAGCAATTAAAATTGTTGTTTTTGACTGACTGACACTCTAAGTGGACAAACCCATAGCAAAAGTTGTCCGACTGAGCTGAAATTTGGTCCATGGATGTGGGGGGTGCTATTCCATTTCTTTTGAGCACAAATACCCCTATCAAAAGTCCAAGGACCTAGTTTTTACAATTTTTGCTCAAAAWTAATTAATTAATTAAATAATTAAACCTCCAAACTCAGGGAAATTTAATTAAAAATTAATTAATTAAAAAATAAAATATACTAGACTCTATGGAATTCCGCGAAACTTTCTAAGATGTCTTGCATGGTCATTTACAATGATTCCCTATAATAGTTACCAAAAGATAAACCCACTGGAAAACTGTTCACCACTTTGGAGGAATTATTGCAAGTGTGAGAGAAAAACTCAAGGGAAATCAATAAGGTTGAAAGGCCCAATTGATAACCTGAGGATAAAAAACCCTCGGTGAAAGGAACTCTTCCAGTGAACTGATCCCAAGGTAACTGACGTAGACATGATTCATGCAAACCTATTACATTATTAACCCACGCAGGGGTGTGGAAATTCCAGTTACAAAAAGAAGTGCTGGGGCCAAACATGCCCTGTAGAACCAAAGTCCTCGACAAATTTGCATCTGATGATGCATCCCTTCATGGCACATGGAGTTGACCACCTATGTTGGAGAGGCGGTCAACAAAACCAATCACCTCATATGAATGGAACACCAAGACAATCTCGTACTCCACGATTCCTCCAAAGCCTTCTCTATTACCAAAGGGAGAGGTTGCAACAACTAATTGCTCCAAGCTCTCCAAGAGCAAAATGGAATGGAAACAAAATGAACAATGAGAGAGAGAGAGATGGTAAGAAAATGGTAGCATAACAATACTCCAGAGAATGGTGAGAAATGAGTGAGGGATGGGTTCTATTTATACCTTGAGAGGCAAAGTGACCCCTCTTGTATCTTTGCCAAGTGTCAAAACCCAAGGCAAAGTGGAGATCTCAAGGAGGGAGGGCGCAACTTTTAGGTTTTGCTTGGATTGGAAAGGTGGAAGTGTGGTGGAGTGGGTGGGACACACTCCAAGGGTGACGTGGGAGGCTAGGAAGGGCGCACCTCATGAGGGAGGGGCCCACAACTTAAATATTTTTAAGTTGTAATGTTTTTACATGGAAGGGGGGCGCAAATCCCCATAGGGGCGTGAGGGTTTAAGTCAGAGGTGAGTCTAGGGGGTGTATAAAGGTTGGGAAAGGGGTTGGGTAGGTTAGGAATGGTCTTTCTCATCATTGTCCACCTGTACATTACTCCATTTACTCAAAAATTACAAAAATGACATTTTTCCTATGTTATGACTTAGCAATTAAAATTGTTTTTTTTCTGACCAAGGCTCCTTGTGGACAAACACCTAGCCAAAGTTGTCCGACTGAGCTGAAACTTGGTCCAAGGGTGTAGGGGGTCTCATTCCATTTCTTTTGAGAACAAATACCCCTATCGAAAGCCCAAGGACCTAGTTTTTACAATATTTATAAAAAATTAATTAATTAAATTACCAACCTTAGGCAATTTTAATTAATTAAAAAATACCTATCTAGACTCGACGGAATTCCGCGAAACTTTCTGAGATATCTTACATTGTCATTTACATCATTCCTAAACACTAGCCACCAGAGGATGAATCCATTAGAACACCTCTCACCACTTTGGAGGATTTATTTAGTGGGCGTGAAAAACTCAAGGGAAATTAATAAGGTTGGTTAGGCCAAATTAATAACCTGAGGAAAAAAACACTCAGTGAAAGGAACTCTCCTAATGAATAAATCCTAAGGTAACTGACCTAACTATGATCCATGCAGACCTATTACATTATTATCCCACATAGGGGAGCGGAAATTCCATTTACAAAAAGATGTGCTGGAGGCAAAAATTGCCCTGTAGAATCAAATAGTCTCTGACTTGGTAGCATCTGATGATGCATATCTTCATGGTACATGGAGTTGACCCCCTAGTTGAATAGGTGGTCAACATGGACTTCTTTTCATACAAATTGGCTAGGGCATCAAAGCATTCCTTTGTTGTCCTTAGATGAACAATAAGAAGCATCATGCTGTCTTTAACTAAGTAAAAAATGACCCTCTTGGCTTTGGCCTGCCTCTTCTTATAGGCTGCTCTTCCTACATTTGAAGTAGGTTCTTCCATCCCCTTGGTAACCAGTTCATCCAAGTCACTTTCTTCTAGGATATTAAAGACCCTAGCCTTCCAGGCATTGAAGTTTGAAGCCCCTTCAAGCCTATCTTCTGCTTTGACTAAAGATGAAGCCATACTAAAAGCTAATATAGAAGAGATCTGATATAAAACAAACTCACTACTGATCTGAAAGACAAGCCCTTAATAGTGGATCTACGCAGGCTCAAAAGTCTGCCACAAATGAGCTCTTTTCACGCCCTAAGCTTTGATACCATGTTAGAATTTAAGAGCAAAATGTAAACTATCTAGAAACATAAATAATTTTAATTATTTTCTAAACATTTGCTACTGTAATTCTNTAATTAATTAATTAAATAATTAAACCTCCAAACTCAGGGAAATTTAATTAAAAATTAATTAATTAAAAAATAAAATATACTAGACTCTATGGAATTCCGCGAAACTTTCTAAGATGTCTTGCATGGTCATTTACAATGATTCCCTATAATAGTTACCAAAAGATAAACCCACTGGAAAACTGTTCACCACTTTGGAGGAATTATTGCAAGTGTGAGAGAAAAACTCAAGGGAAATCAATAAGGTTGAAAGGCCCAATTGATAACCTGAGGATAAAAAACCCTCGGTGAAAGGAACTCTTCCAGTGAACTGATCCCAAGGTAACTGACGTAGACATGATTCATGCAAACCTATTACATTATTAACCCACGCAGGGGTGTGGAAATTCCAGTTACAAAAAGAAGTGCTGGGGCCAAACATGCCCTGTAGAACCAAAGTCCTCGACAAATTTGCATCTGATGATGCATCCCTTCATGGCACATGGAGTTGACCACCTATGTTGGAGAGGCGGTCAACAAAACCAATCACCTCATATGAATGGAACACCAAGACAATCTCGTACTCCACGATTCCTCCAAAGCCTTCTCTATTACCAAAGGGAGAGGTTGCAACAACTAATTGCTCCAAGCTCTCCAAGAGCAAAATGGAATGGAAACAAAATGAACAATGAGAGAGAGAGAGATGGTAAGAAAATGGTAGCATAACAATACTCCAGAGAATGGTGAGAAATGAGTGAGGGATGGGTTCTATTTATACCTTGAGAGGCAAAGTGACCCCTCTTGTATCTTTGCCAAGTGTCAAAACCCAAGGCAAAGTGGAGATCTCAAGGAGGGAGGGCGCAACTTTTAGGTTTTGCTTGGATTGGAAAGGTGGAAGTGTGGTGGAGTGGGTGGGACACACTCCAAGGGTGACGTGGGAGGCTAGGAAGGGCGCACCTCATGAGGGAGGGGCCCACAACTTAAATATTTTTAAGTTGTAATGTTTTTACATGGAAGGGGGGCGCAAATCCCCATAGGGGCGTGAGGGTTTAAGTCAGAGGTGAGTCTAGGGGGTGTATAAAGGTTGGGAAAGGGGTTGGGTAGGTTAGGAATGGTCTTTCTCATCATTGTCCACCTGTACATTACTCCATTTACTCAAAAATTACAAAAATGACATTTTTCCTATGTTATGACTTAGCAATTAAAATTGTTTTTTTTCTGACCAAGGCTCCTTGTGGACAAACACCTAGCCAAAGTTGTCCGACTGAGCTGAAACTTGGTCCAAGGGTGTAGGGGGTCTCATTCCATTTCTTTTGAGAACAAATACCCCTATCGAAAGCCCAAGGACCTAGTTTTTACAATATTTATAAAAAATTAATTAATTAAATTACCAACCTTAGGCAATTTTAATTAATTAAAAAATACCTATCTAGACTCGACGGAATTCCGCGAAACTTTCTGAGATATCTTACATTGTCATTTACATCATTCCTAAACACTAGCCACCAGAGGATGAATCCATTAGAACACCTCTCACCACTTTGGAGGATTTATTTAGTGGGCGTGAAAAACTCAAGGGAAATTAATAAGGTTGGTTAGGCCAAATTAATAACCTGAGGAAAAAAACACTCAGTGAAAGGAACTCTCCTAATGAATAAATCCTAAGGTAACTGACCTAACTATGATCCATGCAGACCTATTACATTATTATCCCACATAGGGGAGCGGAAATTCCATTTACAAAAAGATGTGCTGGAGGCAAAAATTGCCCTGTAGAACCAAATAGTCTCTGACTTGGTAGCATCTGATGATGCATATCTTCATGGTACATGGAGTTGACCCCCTAGTTGAATAGGTGGTCAACATGGACTTCTTTTCATACAAATTGGCTAGGGCATCAAAGCATTCCTTTGTTGTCCTTAGATGAACAATAAGAAGCATCATGCTGTCTTTAACTAAGTAAAAAATGACCCTCTTGGCTTTGGCCTGCCTCTTCTTATAGGCTGCTCTTCCTACATTTGAAGTAGGTTCTTCCATCCCCTTGGTAACCAGTTCATCCAAGTCACTTTCTTCTAGGATATTAAAGACCCTAGCCTTCCAGGCATTGAAGTTTGAAGCCCCTTCAAGCCTATCTTCTGCTTTGACTAAAGATGAAGCCATACTAAAAGCTAATATAGAAGAGATCTGATATAAAACAAACTCACTACTGATCTGAAAGACAAGCCCTTAATAGTGGATCTACGCAGGCTCAAAAGTCTGCCACAAATGAGCTCTTTTCACGCCCTAAGCTTTGATACCATGTTAGAATTTAAGAGCAAAATGTAAACTATCTAGAAACATAAATAATTTTAATTATTTTCTAAACATTTGCTACTGTAATTCT
>JZKD02S1636950.1:28152-40546 GCA_000966675.3 Picea glauca
AGAGAGAGAGAGAATTGTACAATATGCTTCATAATCAATGAATCTATAATATCTAAAGAAATGCTATCTTCAAGTTTGTTTTAATGCTTGTCTCTAATTTCTTGTAATTCATGGAACAATGGGTCCCAAAGATGTTTGGCACTTGTTATAGTGAAAAATAATGTAGGAGGGCCAAGTTGTTGAACTGTTGCAAAGACAATGTTTCTCATGTTTTCAAGATAATCAAGAGAAGTGTGTTTGATTTTGAGAGGGCAATCTGAAATCAAGGATTTCAATACCTTTTTAAGGTTTTTTTTGTACTTAACATCTTTTGCAACTAATTTATTTCCATTTATATCTCCTCCACATATATAAATCCAAGCATAGTTCACTTTGAAAAAATATTTGTAATGTGTGTTACAAAATATTCTATAGCATGTCAAAGATCCCATTATTCTGTTTGTTGCTAAGGGAAATGTTTCATGATGTCATCAAGTGGAATTTATCCATAAAACAATCTAGGGAAGCTTATCTCTTTTGAAAATGTGTCCTAAAATATTCTCATTGGCTTGAACCCCTTAGATGACACAATTTGTATAATCTTATTGTCTAATTCATCTATTAGATGATGTTGTTTGCAGCCATGTATAATTCTTTTAGATATGGGTTCTATATCTTCATCATCATGAGAAGACTGAGGGGTTTCTTTGGTGCATAAGTTGATAGCAACATATTCATTGTTTCTATTTAAAATTCTTTCCATTTCATTATTAATGACAACACCTTCATTTTTGTAAAGTGGAGTGTTGCACAAATCATTAAGAGAAATAATACTATTTCTTTCTCATACATTTCCAAACAAGTATGCAGTTTTGGTTCTAATTTATTTTTTAACATTACTGCAATTTTTATTGAGTTAGAAAAATATCTAGGCAATGTTATTTGTGCTCGGTCTAAATCTATAGGAACATTTATGATTTTACTAGTCAGGCCAAGTTGAAATTGTTTGTAGGAAAGTTGTCTTATTTGTTTGAAATCCATTCTTGTTGATACTGACCTTTCTTGTAGATAAATCGAGTTCGTCATAGATTCTAATTATTTGTTTCATTGAATATGCAAAAGGTTATGCATAAGTAGGCAATTTTTCATTGGAAATGTCTTTTTTACATATTTTCTCATTAAGTTTAAGGACTTTTAATCCTTCATCCATAATCAAAGAAGAAAATATTAATATCACCTTAGTGTCAATGTGATTTATGTCTTTTTGGAAGTGAAACATTCACAATAGTGGATACATAAGTCAGTTTGTCTTCAATTATTTGTAAATAGACCCTAATTGGTTTATTTCTTTTGCATGTTTCAATTTTCTTTGATGTGCAACGAATACTTCTTTTCATATTTCTTGTTTCAAATGGTGCAATCTAGCCATTGTACTCTTTATAATTTGCACTACATTACTTTCTAGATTCATATTGAGTAAAAGTGTGAAGTGGTGGCAGTGTGGTCGCAACCCTCACGGTCCAACTTCTCTCACCAGGACCTTCTTCGTCTCTGGCCCGAAGAGCTATATCACTCTTCGAATCCTGTATCGGGACTCTTTGTCACCCACATGACACTCTACTGATCTCCCAACAGTTGCGTCGGGAAATCGGACTTCGCGATATCGCAATCTGTGTGCACGTTCTCGTGCTACTCCAAACCCCGAACCCCGATGGTCAACGGTCAATGATTTTGTTCACGTCGGGGATCTCCCTATCGGGAAATCGACGTATACGATGTCGTGGTCAACTGTCTTCGCAAATACCCGAACCCCGAACTCCGATGGCACGTGCGCGATATCTTCGCCACGTCACCCTATCTCTCCACTCTATCGGGAATCGTGGGATCACGATTTCACCCGTCGCAATTCCTTTACATTTGGAAACCCCGAATGCCGAACCCTGATATCTCTGGATCCTGTGCCACCTGTCCTTCTAATGATCAACGACTCCCAATAACATCAGGAAATCGTAAATCGCAACTTCGGCGAGGGTAAAACTCTGACTTCCCCAAACGCTGAAAGTCAAATCTCGATGGCCCCGGTTCTCTTTCTTGCACCTAAGGACTAACACCCGCGCAACTCTTTCCCGATCTGACGGCCAGCGGGACTTCGCGATTCTCCGCAATGATCCCTAACCATCGGTTCTCCTCCTTGAGGATTCCTCCTGCTCCAAAGCTCCGTTTCTGTCCGACTTTCTCACGGGTCTGTTCCCACAGTAACGAGAAAGAATTATCCCTCCTGAGCTTTGTCAATTCTGACTCCTTCAGAGACTCTGCACACGCTCTTGTGCTCGACCTCTACAACTCTTGGAATGTTGAGTTCTTCCGGACTCTGTGCACTATCCTGCAACAATAGTTTATGCCTTCCCTTTGCTCAACTTAGCGGCTGAAACTTCAAGTTCGACCTGCACTTCTTCTGCATGGCTCGAACAACCCAATTCAACTTCTGGGAAAATGAGAATAAGAGTTTATCTGTTGAGCCTCATCAACGCACTCTATGCGGATGAATTCGACTGCACTCTATGCAGGAATCTCCTGGCTCAAACAAAGAAACAATTGAAACTCATTCTCTTCTCTCACGGACTTCAACTAAACCATGAAACTACATACACAACATATCAAAGCAAATGCATGACAGAAAGCAAACATCCATGAGAATAATAACAACACAGAGAAACAACACAAACCATGGAATTGAATCACAGACTCTCTTCTATTAATTCAATCTATACATGGGTATTCTGCACAAGTTCTCTGCTATTCTCTTCTCTTCTAAATGCTTCCATCCCCCTACAATGTACAAAGGAGGGTGCCTATATTCCGTTTTCCCTCTCGAATTCTACAACTATCAAATCTACAATCAATTCCTATCTAACAGCATTAAATCTATTAAATGCCTTCCTATCTACTAAGGACGAGAGCTTAAAGGCTCAAGGTCCCCTTTACAATATAAGTGTGCTTCTTCAATCATTACATTAATGTCTTGCGCAACAGTTTCAAGGTGTTTCAAAATTTTGGTGCTGGCGCTGTCCAGCTGTCTTTCCTGCTCCGCGCGCTGGCTCGCTTGATGTCTCGTGGATGCTCCTGCATCATACTCCTCGACTCGAAAGATTTCATGGGCTCCTGTCCATGAGCTCCTGCACTGTGTGCCCATGCTTTTGAATGTTTACTTCGGTCTCCCAGCTGGAATCCTCCACTAGGTGGTTCTTCCATTTCACCAAGTATTCAAAACACTGTTTCTGCCTGGTTTTCTTTCCTGCTCATTTTTCCAGTATATATTCCATCTGCGGCTTTTCTGCTGTCGACATCTGCTTTTGCCACTAGATCACTGGTTCCCCAGTTTCATTTTCTGCTTCTCCAGCCCTGTATGGGTATAAATCCGAAATATTAAAAATCAGAGATATCCCGATGCCCTCCGGCAATTCGATTTCATAAGCGTTCTCACCGAACTTCTTCAGGACTCTGCATGGCCCGATTTTCTTCATCTTGAGCTTGTTGTATGTTCCCCTTGGGAACCTTTCTTTCCTTAAGTGCGCCAGAACCATGTCACCAACTTCAAACTAAAGTTGTCTCTTCCGCTGATCGGCTCTGTGCTTATACTCCAGATTTGACTTCTGCAGTTGCTGCTTCACCTTCGCGTGAAGTTCTTCCATCGCCTCAGCGAACTCTTCAGCGCTAGAACTGCTAGTCCCAGCTTGTTCTGACTCTCTGAGTTCAGAAACTCCTCTTGGCTGTGCCCCATACACAATCTGAAATGGGCTTTTACCTGTACTCCGATTCACTGAATCGTTGTACGCAAACTCTGCCTGTGGTAACACATTATCCCAACTGCTGTGGTGCTCTGTCACCAAGCTTCTCAGCAAGTCTCCCAGACTTCTGTTGACCACCTCGGTCTGTCCATCTGTCTGCGGATGATAAGCTGAACTAAAATCCAAATTAGTTCTGAGCTTCTTCCATAGCGTCCTCCAAAAATGACCTATGAATTTCGTATCCCGATCCGAGACTATGCTTCTCGGCAATCCATGCAGTCTAACAACCTCTCTGAAAAACAAGTTCACGATGTGTGTCGCATCGCTGGTCTTCTGACACGGAATGAAATGTGCCATCTTTGAAAACCTGTCTACCACCACAAAGATGGAATCAACCCCTCTTTGCATTCTCGAAAAACCCAACATAAAATCCATGCTGATCACCTCCCACGACCTCTCAGGTATGGGTAATGGCTGATAAAAACCGGTGTTCTGCTTTCGGCCCTTCGAGTGTTGGCAAATTCGACACTTGTCAACAAACCTCTTTACATATGCGTGCATGCCCGACCAAAAATATGATTCGCTCAGCTTGGTGAATGTTTTGTCATGTCCAAAATGACCTGCTAATCCCCCACTATGATTTTCTCTCACCAAATTCTCCCTCATGGAGCAATTTGGAATACATAGCTGATTGCCTCTGAACAACAATCCTTCCTGGATCATGAAATCTATCCATGGAGTCCGATCTCTGAGAACTGGGTTCTCAGTTGCCTCATATGCTTCTCCGAAATCTGCATCCTCGACATACATGTCTTTCAGATTTTCAAAACCCAATGTTTTGACTCTGAATTCCTGCAGCAACAAACATTTCCTGCTCAAAGCATCAGCCACTTTGTTAGCAGTTCCTGAAATGTGTTTGATCACAAACGTGAAATTTTGCATGTACTCTACCCATTTTGCATGCTTCTGGTTCAACTTCTCCTGTTGACTTACAAACTGCAATGCATGATTGTCACTATACAAAACAAATTCCTTGGGTATCAAGTAATGCCTCCACTTCTTTAATGCCTGTATGATGGCATAAAAATCTTTGTCATATGTGGAGTATTTCAGCTTTGCATCATCCAGCTTCTCGCTGAAATATGCCACTGGTCTGTCATCCTGACTTAAGACCCCTCCTACAGCATATCCGCTGGCATCACATTTCACTTGAAATGTCTTCTGGAAATTAGGCAACACCAAAACTGGTTGCTCTGTTATCTTCCACTTCAATAGATTGAAGCTCCTTTCAGCCTCTGCTTTCCATCGAAAAACTTTATGTCATTTTTTCATGGTGTCCATCATTGCTGTGCTAATTCCACTGAAATTCCGAATGAATTTCCTGTAAAAACTAGCCAATCCATGGAAACTCCTAACCTCGAAAACATTTCTCGGTGATGGCCAATTCTTTATCACGTTCACCTTCTCAGGATCCATCTTCAACTCATTGGCCGAAATCACAAAACCCAAATAAATGAGCTCTGTCTGCATGAACGAACATTTCTTCAAATTGATCAACAGCTTCTCCTGCTGTAGCCTTCTCATTACAATGGCTAAGTGCTTCAAATGTTCAGCCTTGGCCTTGCTGAAAATCAGTATATCATCCAGGTACACGACCACAAATTTGCCAATGAATTCCCTCAGGACTTCATTCATCAGCCTCATGAATGTGCTCGGCGCGTTTGTCAAACCAAACGGCATGACCAGCCATTCGTACAAACCTTCGTTTGTCTTGAATGCTGTTTTCCATTTATCACCCTCTCTCATGCGAATCTGATGATATCCACTCTTGAGATCAATCTTCGAAAAATAATTTTCCCCACTCAGGCAATCCATCAGATCGTCCATTCGTGGTAGTGGAAATCTGTATCTGATGGTGATTTTATTTATTGCTCTGGAGTCTGTACACATTCTCTAGCCACCATCCTTCTTCGGACTGAGTACCGTTGGAACGACACACAGACTCAGGCTCTCCCTGACCAGTCCTTTATCCAACAGATCCTGTACCTGCCTTTTGACCTCCTCATTCTCCTGAGGTGTCAATCTATAAGCAACTTTATTCGGTAAGCTTGCTCCGGGTATGAGTTCAATGTGGTGACTCACACTCCTCATCGGTGGCAATGAACAAGGTAGTTTGTCCACGATGATATCAACGAACTCTCCCAGTAGTTCCTGAATCTCGTCTGGCAAGTCGTCCACTCTTGTGCTTTTCAGGACAATTCTCGGCTTCCTGACAACAAAGAATTGTGGATCTTTGTTCTTCTCCATCTCTGTGAGAAGCTCCTTCCCACTCATGAGAAGTATGGTGCTGTTTACTTCCGGCTTCACTTCTTTATCTTTTATCGGAAGCAATTTATGGAACCTCCCATCCTTCTCCAAGGTGTAGGTGTTCATCCTCCCATCATGAACCACATTTCGGTCATACTGCCATGGTCTACCCAGCAATATATGACACACGTCCATGGGAATAACATCACACAGAATCTCATCATGATAATTCCCAATCTTGAATTTAACCAAGCATTGTTTAGTGACACTTACCCGGTGCCCTTTCTGTAACCACGAGACCTTATATGGACTCGGGTGCTTAGTCGTCTCCAGCTCTAGCTTTTCCACCATCTCGGATGAAACGAGATTATCAGTGCTCCCGCTATCCACGATGACCTTGCATTTCTTGTCCTTGGCTGTGCAAGCCGTTCTGAACAGTCTGCTCCTTTGCACTGTTCTCTCCACCTCTTTCTCGGGTGTCAAAAGGATTTTATGCATCCCAAGCGACCTTCCGTTGTCTGCATCTTCTGTCTCAGCATCACGCCTCTGCGCCTCAGTGATGTGAGCTTCTCCTTTGTCCGGTTTCCTGTCTGGACAATCAACGGCTTTGTGTCCGTCCTTTCCACATGTAAAACATGTGATAATTCCTCCTCTGCCTCTTCCTCTACCTCTGGTACGAGGAAATGTGTAGGCATCAACATAACTGCCACCCTGCTCTGTATGCTGCCTCCTCGGCTCAACATATTGCTGCTTCTGCTGTGAGGTTCCACCTCTTTCGATCTTACCCTGAGGCTTCTGCCATTCCTCCTTGGGCTTCTGTGTTCTCTCCTGGGCAATTGCCTTGCCTCTGGGCTGACTCCTGCCTCGCCCTCGCTGACTTTGCTTACGGCTCAGCTTCTCCTCGGCTTTCAGAGCCAATTGATAAGCATCTTCAATAGTTCTGATAACTGCCATGCTTAACTTGTCCTGAATGTCGTACCTCAACCCATTCAGGTATCTCGCCACCTTCTCATCATCGTTTTCCCGATGACCTGCTCTGATGTTGAGTTTGTAAAACTCCTCAGTGTATTCCTTCACCGTCATCAACTTCTATCTCAGGTTCTGCATGCGCCTGAATAGAGTGATCTGGTAATCCCTCGGGATGAATTTCGCTTTCATCTTAGTGATCATCCGATCCCAGCTTTTAATTTTCTGCTTTCCCTTGGAACGTCTGTCTGCTTGCAGCTCGTCCCACCATAAGGCCGCATGTCCCTTCAACTTGGTAATAGAATGCCTTATTTTCTTGTCCTCTTCGATATCTTCGTAATCAAAGTAGGTATCGAGTGCTCGGATCCAATCCAACAACTCTTCTGCATCCAGGCTTCCTTCATAGACGGGAATGTCCATTTTTGACTTTGAGCTCATTCTGGAGATGGCTTTAATCAATCGTTCAGTCGAGGAATCCTCTGCTGTGACTTCATCGGCATGTCCAGCTTCTTCTTCCACCTCAGAATCACTAAGATCCCCTGCACCAGCTCCACGCCTTTGTGCAGTCTCCATCTCCTCAAGCCTCACTCGGAGATCTCTCATCTGGCGCTCCATTTCTGGATTTCCTGCCGGCCTGCCTCTTCCTCGGGCATCCCTGTCTTCTCGATCAGGCGATTGCCTTTCTCTCCTCGGCGGCATGGTGTCTTCTCTTCTCTGCTACTGAAAGCAAAGACAACCTGCTCTGATACCACTTGGTGGCAGTGTGGTCGCAACCCTCATGGTCCAACTGCTTTCACCAGGACCTTCTTCGTCTCTGGCTCGAAGAGCTATATCACTCTTCGAATCCCGTATCGAGACTCTTTGTCACCCATAGGACACTCTACTGATCTCCCAGCAGTTGCCTCAGGAAATCGGACTTCGCGATATCGCGATCTGTGTGCACGTTCTCATGCTACTCCAAACCCCGAACCCCGATGGTCAACGGTCAATGCTTTTGTTCACATCGGGGATATCCCTATCGGGAAATCGGCGTATACGATGTCGTGGTCTGCTATCTTCACAAATCCCCGAACCCAAAAATCCGATGGCACGTGCGCGATATCTTCACCACGTCACCCTATCTCTCCACTCTATCAGGAATCGCGGGATCGCGATTTCACCCGTCGCAATTCCTTTACATTTGGAAACCCTGAATGCCGAACCCTGATATCTCCGGATCCTGCGCCACCTGTCCTTCTAACGATCAACGGCTCCCAATAACATCGGGAAATCGTAAATCGCAACTTCGGCGAGGGTAAAACTCTGACTTCCCCAAACGCCGAAAGCCGAATCCCGATGGCCCCGGTTCTCTTTCTTGTGCCTAAGGACTAACACCCGCGCAAATCTTTCCCGATTTGATGACCAGCGGGACTTCGCAATTCTCCGCAGTGATCCCTAACCGTCGGTTCTCCTCCTTGAGGATTCCTCCTACTCCAAAGCTCCGTTTCTGTCCGACTTTCTCACAGGTCTGTTCCCATAGTAACGAGAAAGAATTATCCCTCCTGAGCTTTGTCAATTCTGACTCCTTCAGAGACTCTACGCACACTCTTGTGCTCGACCTCTACAACTCTTGGAATGTTGAGTTCTTCCGGACTCTGTGCACTATCCTGCAACAGTAGTTTATGCCTTCCCTTTGCTCAACTTAGCGGCTGAAACTTCAAGTTCGACCTGCACTTCTTCTGCACGGCTCGAACAACCCAATTCAACTTCTGGGTAGATGAGAATAAGAGTTTATCTGTTGAGCCTCATCAACGCACTCTATGCGGATGAATTCGACTGCACTCTATGCAGGAATATCCTGGCTCAAACAGAGAAACAATTGAAACTCATTCTCTTCTCTCACGGACTTCAACTAAACCATGAAACTACATACACAACATATCAAAGAAAATGCATGACAGAAAGAAAACATCCATGAGCATAATAACAACACAGAGAAACAACACAAACCATGGAATTGAATCACAAACTCTCTTCTATTAATTCAATCTGTACATGGGTGTTCTGCACAAGTTCTCTGCTCTGCTCTTCTCTTCTGAATGCTTCCATCCCCCTACAATGTACAAAGGAGGGTGCCTATATTCCGTTTGCCCTCTCGAATTCTACAACTATCAAATCTACAATCAATTCCTATCTAACAACATTAAATCTATTAAATGCCTTCCTATCTACTAAGGAAGAGAGATTAAAGGCTCAAGGTCCCCTTTACAATATAAGTGCGCTTCTTCAATCATTACATTAATGTCTTGCGCAACAGTTTCAAGGTGTTTCAAAATTTTGGTGCTGGCGTTGTCTAGCTGTCTTTCCTGCTCCGCGCGTTGGCTCGCTTGATGTCTTGTGGATCCTCCTGCATCATGAAGCTTTGCAATTTCAATGCAATTTTTTTTTGTTGTTGTTGCCTTATTTGTTTGAACAAATTTCTATTTTAGTTGATTACTTAATACATGATGGGCTAGGATTTTGAGCTCATCATTTCCTAGGTGCACTATAGGTATTTCTTTACATTTGTTTGTTTTTGTTTTAACACAATCATTTTTTGTAGCAATGCATACATTGACACCACTATCTCTATAATATCATTTGAGTGGTGGATAGAAATGTGCATGGAAAGAAGTCAAAGCTCGGTGCATGAGGTACAACACTTTCAAATAAGAATGCATTGAATGGAATCTTAGAGTAAATGTCCGTGATTCAATGCTCCATATGTATATGTTGATGTTAAATAACTCATACAAACATTGAATAACAATTTTTTCTTCTTCTATGTTGCCTTCTTTATACGACTGAGAAATTGATCACATAAGATTACCAATTTGCAATAAATTGCTCTTGTATAATGATGCTAGAAATAAGGTATCTATTGAGGCACATAGTTTCTCTAGTGTCATGTGGAATGAAGGCATTGTAAAAGGATTTTGCTATATATTTTCTCAAATAAGACACATCAAAGCCTAATGTCAATTGAGAAACAACTTCAAACAATGAGTCATGAAAATAATTGGTAATGGGCACAACTACATAAAGTTGCTGCTCTAAAAGCACTTGTTCAATAGATGACACGTCTACTTCAATGTATAAAATTTGACAAGAACATTTACATGGAAGAGCTTCATGAATTAAATATTTTCTAGTGTCTAATGATTTCTATGAAAAAAGTGGCTCAAAATGACCATAAGATGGGTTTTAATCATGGAAATAATATTCTATAGAAATACCCATAGTTAATTTGATTGAAATTGAGGTATCATATCATTTTGCTAAATGAATAAACATATATTGGAACAAACAACGATATATAAGACCACTTAAAATAGAAAACATTGCCCCACCACCCAAACTCAACATGTTTTCATTAGCAAGAAGTGGAAAGAGACATTCTATACAAATATGTTTCAATGTCTTTGACATTGTGCAATTCCTCTAGGAAATCACTAGTCAATTATGTTCTTATTGACAACAGAGCTATAGGGTTTTGGTGATGCAAAGAAACTTGAAAATGGTTTACTATTCCTTCTGTTGGATTACTGAGAGGGGGGGTGAATCAATAATAGAGAAATCTAATCCTTTTTAACCATATAATGCAAGTGTTATATCAATGTAGAATTATCATCCAATATTTGCAGAGTAAATAAACAATGAACAAATGAACAATCATACACATACACAATACACCAATGTTTTTACGTGAAAACCCAAAGCAGGGGAAAACCATGAAATGTTTTTCTTATATGTCTTGAAGAATCACATTCATTGGAAGCACCAACTTCCTTTGTTTTCCAGCTGCAACTGGAAGGAGGCTCCAACCCCCTAGTTTCCTAGGCTACAACCTGAGGGAAGCTCCAAATCCCCAATTCTTTGGATACAACCAAAAGGAGGATACAACCCCCTATGTTCTATGGCTACAAACAGAAGGTGGCTACAACCACCTGTCCTTTCCCCATCCAACTGAACTAACATATAAGTAGAATGATGGAATCAATGTCACACTATCATTGTGAGATATATTTCTGTAAACCTGTACCAATCAACCTGCACCAAACAACCTGTACGAATAACCTGAACCATGCATCAACCATGCATCAAACTATACTTCAACCTGTAATCAAACTGTACCATAAACAAGTGCATCAACCATGCACCAACCTATACCTCAACCTGCAAACCTTCCTTTAATTTAACAACAAGAGACTAGCATTTTCATCAAACTTTACTTTAGTCTCACATGACTAGTTTTGGATTAGTCAATCATAACTATGTACCTGTAATGAATAAAGATATGAAAATAGTACAAAATGTTCTTCAGTGTGTTTTATGCAATTCATCCAGGTGTCACTACTTGGAACCTCTCAGAAAAGGAGTTATAGCAAAAATGACATACCTTGTTGAATTCTGGCTTATTCTAGAGAGCGAACTTGTATAGTTTTCCCCGCACGGAATATTTGTTGTATGGATCTGAAAATTTTACATAGAATACTACAAAATTTACTCTAACCAACACATTTGGTTTTACTTAATTTGGATCTGTTATGAATAAGTTATGACGTTTTTACCCGAAACACATGTTTTAGACTAGTTTCAGGACTAGCCACAAACCCTATTTTCCACGGAGTGTAACTCAAAAAATACAAAAACCAACAAGATGAAATTTGTACCACAGCTACTTGGATATGTTTCCTCAATGGTCTCTCAATTTCACGATCTGAGTCATTCTATAAAAAAATTCATTGCGAAAATGGTGAAATGACCTGTAAATAACATACCTTAGAAAACATCATCAAAATAATTTATCCTTCCTTGAATTTCGGCCTTCTTTACTTCACCTTACCTCTGAAATTTGGCTTAGATATCCTTTGGTTACCATAGTCACATGTAGATATTCAATATTCTCAAGTGTGATTAAAATGAGAGAGCCTTGCCTCTTATTTATTCTCTCCAAGTAGCTTCCTTAGAAGCATCTTCTAGGCCACTTTGTCCACATAGTCACCTATGTCCAACTTTTCCCAATTTGCCACTTGTCCATGTATCCAATAGCCACTTGACCACTTAACCCATTTTCCTCATTTTAGGGTTAACCTTCTTATAATGACTTTCCATAATTAGAAAGTTCTCTATTTATTTTATTATTTAAATAATCCTCCTTGATTTTGTCACTTCACTTTATTATTTAAATATTCCTCCTTGATTTTTCCACTTCACTTTCTTATTTAAATAATCCTCTTTGAATTTGTCACTTCACTTTATTATTTAAATAATCCTCTTTGACTTTGTCACTTCACTTTATTATTTAAATAATTTCTTCTTTGCAAGAACTTTGA
>JZKD02S1636950.1:125230-136575 GCA_000966675.3 Picea glauca
TTTAAATTTTGAGTGGTAGGTTAAAAAGTAATTTCTTTACGGTCAAAATCTGCATGCAAGTCTGACCCTAGTTTGCTAGTCCGTAGGGTATTTTTCCCAACAACAATAGGGTTAACCAAACTTGAAGGTGGTGACACATGGAGAGATAATTTCATCGATGTTTCCACTCACACCTGGATCATCGATAGAGTAACGAAATTATTCCGACGAAAAAAAAACTTGGCTTTCGTGGAAATTGCGACGGATAAGTGTGGCAATATCAACGAAAAATCATCACAAATTTCGTCATATGTACTAGTGTGACGGATGGAATCCTGTAAAGTAGGAGGCCTGTATGCCTTCACCTATCCTCTTAAAGGCTCTGTGAGTCCTTCTGTGAATAGCATGATTAGCCTAGGCTATGATATATCTGTCATTACCACGACTACCCGTTGAAACTCTGTGATGAACACCTATGTTGTGCCAGTTTGTCTCAACTGGGATATATCCCTGAAGTGTATCTCGGGATCCTTCCTGTCAAACCTGTCCATGAGCCTATCTGTAAACTCTGTATAGGAGGTGATGCGACTATGACCCAATGTCACCAATCCATGATACCACCACTCGTGTGCCTCACCCTCCAAGTGTAAGGTCGTGAAATTGATGGCCTTTGTCTCAGTCATTTGGTTGAACTTATAATACGTGTTTATCTTCTGTACCCAATCTCTGGTGGTGTATTTGGACAATCTGTCAAAAGAAGGGATGGTGAGTTTCCCAACTTTTTGGATGAAATCAAGGTTATGCCCCTATTGTTGTTGTGGTCCTCCCTCTACGGCTCTCTAGGGCGATTGCTGAGTCTAAGTCCATAGTAATTGACTAAGGTCATGTCATGATGGAAGTCACGACCCAATGCTACGTACTCCCTCCTACACTCTACAATGTCATCGGCATGAGTGGGTGGCCTCTGTGCTATCGGTGGTGGTGCTACTAACGGGGGTGCCCTCTGGAAACTTGGAAACAAGGGTTTGGGAATCCTGCTCGCAGAGGTGTATGTGCGAGAGGGTGACTGGGTTCTACTGCCTACTCCTGAGTTCCCCTATGCTGCATGCGGGACTTGTGTATCTGGGGTGCCCACTCTAGCCAATCTATCAACCACCTGTGCCAAGGAATGAGACATGGTCCATTGACTAGCTAACATATCATTGATAACCTACATGAAAGTTGCCTCTTGATCTACGTGGGCCTTGCCACTACCCTCTGGTCACTCATATCTGTCTCCTAGCATCCCCTCTGCCTCACACTCAGCCTCATGCTATGCCCTTCTCTCTTCTTCTCTCTGTGCCTCTTCCTCTTCCTCTGATCTAGGAGGAAAAGGGGAAAAATCAGGCCTATGCCTTATTTCCCGATGCCTGTTGTAAGTGACATATTCATCACCTACGTGTTCATGGCCCTCTGGGTCTTCTGTCGCACTCATTGTCTTTAGTCACAGACTGACAGGACTAAAGCTCTGATACAACTATAATGTTCCTGACTTGGCTAGTCTAGGAAACATTGTCGGAATATGGGAGCACTGTGGAATCAATGAAGAATGATGGAAGACCTGGATAATATTCCTGATGACTAGGGTGTGTCTTTCAACAACGAAATCAACAAACTATTGTCTTCCTCCTGGAATACACTAAACTATCTCTCCTGAGATGCGCCTCTCCTCCTCAATGACAATTCATAATCTACATAATGATGAATTATGTCACTAACCCTTCCTTTATAGCTTTCCAAAACCCTAAATCATGTTGAAACCCTAATTCACTATTGAATTCCAAAACCCTAAATCACTGTCGAAACCCTAATTCACTGTTGACTTCTATTTTTAGCTCATAATGACTTAAAATCACTTTTAACCCTTTTTTAGCTCAATGTCACTTTCCGAATATAACACCTATGACTGGAGTGACCTCTAGTAACCTTGTTTACCCCTCTTTGGCCCTGGCTATAGTCTAAAGGGGCGATTTAGACCATTAAGCCTCCTCTCTGGAGATCCTATTTGGAAAGGGACATTACAAGTGGATAGGGAGTAGGTAGCTCTAAAGGTTGTTTAGACTCAAAGGGAGTCTGACATCAGAGGAAGTTAGTAGATTTAGAGGGAGTCAAGAGACTTAGAGAGAGTCTGAATTCATATGGATTTAGGAGACTCAGAGGGAATTGTATTTCACAAGAAGTTAGGAGGCTCATAGGAAGATTCATTCACTCAGTGGGAGCCAACATTCAGGTCCATATGGGAGAGAGGCATCTCCCAAGACTGTTACGAGGGTTTCATGGGTTGATATGGTCATACACGAGGTTCAGAGGTAGGAGGCTTCTAGGAGTAGGGTGTATTCCATGGAGGGATCATTCCAGACCTTAGGATTTTCTTCAGTGACCTAGGATGCAACCAGTCAGGAGGAGTGGAGAGAAGGATTTGCTTCGATGATAAAGGGAGCAACCATTCTGACGGATTGGAGAGTAGTTATGGTAGAGGATCCACTACGACAGTCAGAGCTACTTCTAGGTGACGGTGGAGGATGGAATGCCTCCCTCACTAAAAGGGAGTGTTGATGCTTTGGTATCATCGAGAGGCATTCCCACTTGTGGAGTTTGGTGAGAATATCTTTCTTTCTAAGAGGGAGTGTTTATTTTTGTAGATTTGGGAAGGTATTCTCACATGACCCTAGGTGTTGGGCATGTGGGAATCATCAATGGCACCACATCCCACTTTTGGTTTGGTGAAAACCCCCTTGTATTTGATTGGGGGATTCATGGGTTTGGTGAGGGGGTTTGTTGTCTTATGTTGGGGCTTCACACCCACAAGGAAAGCCTAATTTGATGTTGAATTGTGGAGGGGCTTCTATGTTGATCCCTAAGGATTGTATATAAAAGAGAGAGGTCATTGTGACATTTCATATTGTGTAGATCATGTAGAGAGAGTGGAGACATGATGGAGCTAACATAAGTGAGTTTGCACTTATGCTAGGAGGCTTGGTGATCTCACAAAAGGGAAAGTTTGGAAGTTGGAAAATATGCCTCTGAAGAGAGAAACGAAGAAGGTCGCACATGTGGACCGATTTTTTTGTACAATACGCAGTTTGTAGGGGGATGAAGCACGTATATACATGGCTTGCAGAAGGATGAATCGCATATAGGGTATACGTAATTTGCAGTGGAGAAAACAATGTATGTTCGCGGATTCCCAATGGGTGAATCACATATCTGAAGTTTCTAGGAAGGTACAGATCTGTATAGGCTCATAGGTGACGTCAACAAGTCGTACAAGTGGTCTACAACAGATTCATGTGTAGATGAGATTTCCAGATATTACTGAGGTTTTCTTTTCTGATTTGCATATTGGAGAACAAGGGTATTCTTGGTTTTTAATGACTTTGGAGGACAAAGTTGTCCTCATATTTTTGGTGATATTGTATTGGCTTGGAGGATTGGTTTTTCCCTCAAGATTTTTGATATTAACAAGATTACATAACAAAATTATTGTGTCTCATGTATTGATGATTCATCTTTGATCTTGTTGTTCCCGCTGCATATGTTTTCAATCAATAATTTTAGTGTAAATTTGTTTACTGATAACAACTAGGGTTTTATTTTTAGATCACTAGGAAACAATTTTCAGATATGAAATTAGTCACATAAGAGTGTATGTGAAAATTGACAGGATAAGCATTGATGAATATTGGCAAAGTGATAAAGTATTTTTGGGATATTCTAAGGCCACAGTTGGATGTGTTACTATTGTTAGAGATATTGGTTGTATTGAAGCTAGTTGTGGATCTAACAAGTTGTAGCTTAAGGTGTAGTTATGGGAAAGTCCTTGAGTGAAGAGTGTAGTCTAGTTTTAGTAGGCCTAGGTTGGTTAAGACTTTGTGGCTAAGGTAAGGCAATGCCACACAAACCAGGGTACCAAAAGTGAAAAATTTTGGGTAGGACTTGTAGGTTCAATCTAGATATGATATGTTTGTTGAAAATATGGTCCCCAAATATCAATCCCATATAGGAGAGAAGGTATGACCAACAAGTGAAAGAGGTGGATCTTCATTTGAATGCCCTAAAATTGAAGCNAGTATAGTTTACCATGAAAATGACCATGGTTAACTTTGGTAGACCTTGGTTGACTTTGGTTTAGTATGGTTGACCATGGTTGAGTAGGACCATGACCATGGTTGCCTATGGTTTACGTAAACCATGGTAAACTATGGTTGATCAAAGTTGACAATGGTTAACCATGACCAAGACTAGGAACATGGTTAATTATGGTTGACCTTTGTTGACCATGACCAAGGTTGTCTATGGTTGACAATACATGACAATGGTTAACCATGTTTGACAGTGGTTGGCCATAGTTGCCCAAGACCATTCTTGAAAATGAGTATGGTTGATTATGGATGATTTTGATCATGGATGACCTTAACCATGACTACAGTTGACCATGATCATTCCCTTCACTATGATTGACTATAGTTGACCATGAAGATCATTATGGTTGATCTTGACCATGGTTGACTATGGTTAATCATGGTTGACCTTGACAGGGACCAATGTTGAGTATGATTGATCATGGTTGACCTTGACCATGGTTGACTGTGGTTAGTCATGACCATGGTTGAGTATGGTTGATCAGGGTTGACTATGGTTGACTGTGATAACCTTCCTTGGTTGGTTGATGTAATATGTGTTTTCTACTGTTATACTCTGGTGATTTTTAGTTCAGGTATTTCTTCAAATAGTTCACTACAATACTTAGTACCCCATGAAGTAGCCCTTTTTTTCTTACTGTTGTTGGGATCTAGTTTATTGTTAGCTTATGAATTCTGTCAAACACTTGCCTACATACTCATAACACACGATAATACCTCTTTTATTGGTTGTTGTAGTGTTAAGGGTGAATTTTGGATTGGTGACTTTTGTTAATCACTTTGGCTATAGGTTCACTTTCAATATAGAATACCTATTATTGTTGTTGTTATAATTTTGGTTTGGTTTCTAATATGATTATGGTGTTTGCATAAGGTTTTGGTGTCCAACAAGAGCTTTCATCATCATCATCATCATCATCATCATCATATATATATATATATATGCATAATACTCATCAACTTTTATAGCAGTGAGAACATAACATATTTTCTCTTATTTATTATTAATCTCAGTTGAACAATGATAATAAAAAAATAACTCACAAATCTAGTTGATCTATTATTGATTTTATTTGGAATATATTTGCAACTAGTGGCATTGTTTGACTCGAAGAACAAAGATAAAGGTTTTCTCTATAATGGTTGTTGATTTTTCCCTCTAAACCACACGATTTTTTTCCCTATATGACCTCCCAACTCTTTACAAATTGTTTTCTAGGAATGGTTTGGTCATCACAATGGGGAATGATTCCCCCACACATACAAAATAAAACCTACACAATATGTTTTGGCCCCAACAAGAAGAAAATTGGTTTTTGTAGAAGAATTCAGCGTCCACAAGCATAAATATGACCCTCCCAATGGATAAATGTGCCCCTACAATAGAACTTGGCACCCTAATTATGTCATGTTGAGACACATTATTTTTCCTTGTATTTCTTAGATTTTGAGGGAGGTCACACCTTGCATGCCTAGCAAGGTGTGACCATCTGCATGTTGCACCATTGGCAAGGTGCGATTAGTTGCTAGCTACATCACTGGCATCTTGCGACCACCCCTATCACCTTCTATATTTGATGAGTTATGAAGAGATTAGTATTGGGTGAGTTATCGATCTCACATAATGAGCATGGAAACTTGTACTAGACTCACAGTTCACTAAGTTCTAGAGATCTAGAATCATCCCTTAGCCTCCTCCATCAATCTATAAAATGAAGACATTCCAAGGGAGGAAGGGAGGAAGAATTGAGAAACAAATTTATGCTACAGAGTTTCAAAGGAGCTCTTCTATAGTTCGATCTTCATATCAGGTTGGCCTTGCTTGTCTGAGGGCTAAGGAGGAGCTGGAGTAAGGATATAGGAGAGGCTTCAATTAGGACTCAAGGTAAAAATTGATTGATGTACTACTTTCTCCACATTAATATAGATCTCCCATTGTTTTTTTATTCAATCATGTATGTTGATAAATTGTAGATTTGATATTTCTTTGAGTAGATCAGATTAGATTTAGCATATATTTGATATTCCTAATGCTTTAATTTTTGACATTGGTATTTGTTGTTCTCTTGTGTGAAGGAAGAATATGGCAGGTGATGGAACAAGATTTTTGGAGCTGCAATAGCAGGGAAAATCGCCAAGAACTAGGTTTGAACCATTTTTTTCCTTCTCATAGCATAATTTAGGATAAGATCTGGTAGATCTAGAGGAGAACCATATTGTTGTCTATCATACAGTCTATCTTGGATCATTAGTAGGTCTGAGGGAGTCCTCACCTATCTGTAGGAGGTATTTATCCATAACAAATATGAACAAGGAAGCTAAGTTGTGTTCTCCACATACAAACAATATAAATCCCAAAGAACTAGTTGTGAGAGTTGTAGTAGAAGATCCAAGAAATGAAACAACTTTGTTTGTTGTTTTTACCTCATGATACTTAACAAGCCAAGGTAGAAAAGAAGGAAGATTAAATTAGGTAGAAGTACTAATTCATATTTCCTTACATCAATTCCCAAGGGAAAAAATCCATCTTCCTTTTCTAGGTTCTGTTATCTCCTTAAATAACACAGTCAGTTTTGTTCATTTAGGTGATAGGAAGTCATTGAAAAATGTAGTTCTAAATTTTTCAAGGTTCATTTTTGAGAACCTTATGTTTGTAATAAAGTTTTGAAAAAGTTAGTTTTGATTTTTATTTTAAAAATTTCAAAACATAGGTTTCGGTGGCTAAATGCCTCTCCAAAAGCGCTTCTAAGCCACCGAAACCCCTAGCTTTCAGAAACATTAAACCGAAATTCGGGGTTGTTTAGCCACCGAAAGCGCAAGAGCTTGGAAACAGCCAGCACACCCTTTCACACACTAGAACTGTCGGGTTGATGTGTTATGATTGCAATTAACCACCGAAAAGACAGAAGGAAAGTTGTTTGAAGACTTGGATCTCATCCCGGTGTGATACATCAAATATTTTTAAACTTATGTTTCATTAAAGAATGTGGTTATGTATATTCCCATCATTCAAGTTTACCAACCATGATGACTTAAAATCTTTCACGTTCCTTGTAATCAGGGTCTTTTTCTTAGTGCATATCTCACATTTTTCGTTTCTGTCGCAGCTAAGACAAAGCTCCCTAATTTTGCATTGTGCGTTCTCCCTCCAAGCCCAAATTTCCAATTGCAGGTGTACAGGAGCATTCCAGCATATGAAGAAAAGAGGACCAACTCTAAGGAAGTAATTTGATGATATTTGTTACCTGGAATCACACCTAGATGTGTGTCAACTCTTCAAGGACGCACGTTGCTACAAATTTTGTGAAAAATTACAGAGCTCTCACCAATAGGTGGAAAAAGATTTTTCTCTGACTTTTGATGGAAGAAAATAAGTCATTGGACAATATGAATTCCAAGTGGATGAAGCCCTCATAGTTGAAGTGACAGAGCTTCCAAGGAGTGGAGAAAACTGGTTCAAAACCACTGTCACAAAGGATGTTGAATTTAGGTCATACCTGAAACTAGAACACAAATGTTTGGTATAGAAGAAAGACATTCCTATGTCTTTTATTGAAGAGAAATGGCAACATTTATTGAAGGCCATCATTGTTTATATAACTTGTGAAGGTATATACAATAGGGTGATGATATATCATTTTAAACTCATGAACCATTTCACTAGTAGGAGCCCACTCAATCTTCCTTATTACCTCCATAGAAGCTTAACTAAGATGGCTCATCAGGTCAAAGCTAAGACAAGCAAGGTTGCATGCAGGTTATCCCATCATGGTTTGATTAAAATCTTGGTTTGTGAGCTATTGTAGAGAAGGAGCAAGGAATGGAATTACTTCTTATTTTGGAATGATTTTTAGACTGATGTAAAGACAGAGGATAAGAAGAGTCCTTCTTCAAAAAAGTATTCTACTCCGAGAAGTGGAAAGAGGAAGAGGAGAGCCATCTCTCCAGTTCTAGTTGATCAGCTCTCTCCATCTTCTAAGCCTAAAAAAACTAAGAAGAAACTGAATTATAGCAAAGAGGCAGATAAGGCAGAAGAGCCTCCAGTGGACAAGAAGATCCTAAATCTCCCGTATATAGATTCTAAGGATGAATAGCACCAGGTTGAAGCAGAGCAAGGAGAAATCCTAGCAGAAGATCCAGTTACAGCAGGGTATGAAGATCCAGTTACAGCAGTGTATGAAGATACAGTTACAGCAAGGTATGTAGATCCATTCACAACAAGGTATGAAGATATTCCATCACCTACACCCAAGGAGGAACATGAACTAAAAATTGCAGAGGCCTCATCTAGCAGCAAAAGACCGAAAAGCAAATCAAAGAAGATCAAGAAACTTAAAGAGAAAATAAAACAACGGGAAGTCCTAGAAAGAGTGATTAAAGCTAGGTATGAAATTCTATCAAAGAATTTTGCAGAAACGAGTGCATCCCTAGAAATATTTTCACATGAAAGTGTAAAGGAGAAGAAAAAGAAGAAGAAGATTGTAAAAGACTACAATAGTCTCTCGAGAGTATCTATGCATTTGAAGAAAAAGGTCAGGTCATTAAGGTTACAAGCTATGTCTTCAAGACCTCAACGTCAACCACCTATTAATATTGAAACCCTAGCAGATGCAACCATCCATTTAAATGATCCAGAGGCAGCCAAAAATCCTACATCCATTCCCGAACTTGATCAAGATGCAAAGGTTTTAGAAGATCAACCCTAAGGTGTTCCAAAGCTAAGAGAAAATGTATTTTTCATTTTTGTTTAAAACATAACTTACAGTGGCTTAGGCGAACATTTCAACTATTCATTAGCCACCAAAAGCATAGCTTTCGGTAGCTAATTGGCCCAGATTTTGTCTATTTTAGCCACTGAAAGCACTGACAGGGTAGAGAGGTATTGTTTTTTCACAAATCTAAGTTTTTCTTATTCAAATGCCTCAGGAATGGTTCCAAACGATAGATAATAATTAAGGTCATCATTATCAAGATTCTGTTCTGATTTTGGAGATGCCTAGAAAGGTGGAAAGGTTAATTTGGTTACCTATTTTCTGGGAAAAATATGATCATGTTGCCAGCAGGTGGAAATTTCGATTTGTCCCATATTCTTGTGAAGACCCATCAGCCTTGGAAGGCTTACTACACCTGTCGAAGATTTTGGAAAGACATGAAGATCACTTAAAATAAGGAGTTGACCTATTTTATAGGATCTTTTCCTATTTTCTTGTGTCAGTTACTGATTTTCTATTTTTGGTAAATTCGATCCAGTATTCTAGGATCTGAATATCTGATGTAAAGGCTATAAAGCCAGAAAATTTTGATGAACCAAGGGTTCGACTTTGAGTTCTAAACTATACTGCTATTGTGATAAAGGAACTTTCTTTAATATATTAAACCTGCAATCTTATTTCATTGTTATTGTCAGACTTTCTTTTCATCTCTGTTGTATGCCTATGAGTTGAAATTATTTCTTTGTCTCTATTTAATGTCCTATGGTAACTGTCATCTTACCTTTGATTATCAAGAAAGAATCATAATAATTCACTACTAGTTTGTTGACCCATCATATATATTGTTTTATGTATGTTCTGGTTAATTGATTAGTTTCTTATCCATTTGATTGACAACCTATCTGATAATAGCTCTTGAAGGCCTTGTATTGTTTGAATATACCTAGACTGTCTTGGGGATACAATCTAGTGAGTTAGATATTCATCTTGATCCAATCATTATCCATCATTGAGTGAAGCATTGCAAGATTAGTTAAGTTACCAGACATCTATGAGATACAACCTAAGCGAGTTTCTTGGAGTGATAACAGGTTCCATATGATTTCCTTGTGCAATGCTTCTTATAAATTTTGACAAAAATCATGGCCAATCAAGTGAATAATATTCTCACCAAAATTATATTTGAAAATCAAGGGGGATTCATTCAAAAAAGGTAGATTGTAGACAACATCCATCTAGTTCAATAAGTGATTCACTCGAGAAGAAGTAGAAGATAAAAATGAATGATAATAAAAATGGAGATGAGCAATGCATTTGATCGGGTATGCCACTCATTTTTATTCTTAATCCTAACAATGTTAGGTTTTGTAGATTATTTCATAAGTTGGTATAAATCCTACATAGGGTGTCCATGTATAGCTCTTTTGGTCAATAGTAGGCCCACCTCTTTTGTTCAATGGTAGACCCACCTCCTTCGTTCAATGGTAGAGCCGCCTCCTTTGGTCAATGGTAAACCCTCCTTCTTCTTTCCATGCATAAGAGGTGAAAGGAAAAGATTCCCTCTATCACCTATTTTATATATTATAATTCTAGACTCTCTCAATAGAAAAATGGAACATGGAATACTATATGGAAATCTTCAAAACATATCTATAGTCTGAGGGGTCAAAGAATTAAATTATTCATAGTTTGTAGATTATACCCTTCCATTGGGGGTCGTATAATCATTCATAATAGCTAAGTGATTCAAATAAGTTCTATATTTCCTTACAAACTCTTCAAGAGGATGCATAAATAAAAGAAAAAGTAGCATTTATGGGTCAATCATAGTCTTTAGTTGATGAACTCCATCACAAGGATCCTTAAGTTTCCCCACATTCTGAATTAGGCATGATTCAAATATTTTGGGATTCTAATCATGTTGATATATTAAAAGGTAGAAGATTGGCTTCCAATCATTCCAAAGTTCTAGAATAAAATGTACTAGTGGGGAACCTTGTGGGTCAATCCAATGGAAAGAGTGGTACTAATCAAATTGATGTTATATTATTTTTCTCTATTTCAAGGCTTAATCATGCTATCCCTAGTCGAGGTTATAATGTACTTAGTGGGAATAATATGGCATATCTTGAGAGGTTACCTAGGGGATATTGAATATAATATGGTCATAATCATGGAATAGGCCGACTATGTAGTTAGAGGAAATTATATAATAATAATAATGAGTAGTTAGGATAGGCCCCTAGGAATACTCATGAGAAAGTATAAATACACATGAGTGTCAATGTATTGAGATACGTTGGATTATTTTTATTGTAACAAGCATGACTTGTGGAATGATTTATTCCATACGATGTAAGTGATGGTGATACCCTTTGTTAAGGGTTCTTCTCTATATTATTATGTTGTGTATGGTATGAATGCATTTGGTATTTATGAATTCAAGGGTTTGTTCTAAAGCTTAAGGGTTTAT
>JZKD02S1636950.1:136585-147097 GCA_000966675.3 Picea glauca
ATGGCGGTCGTTCTGCAATTTCTTCTGTGTCTGAATGAACTATAGAGGCCTGTGATCAGTGTGGATGATCGTCTCTTTTCCCAGAATGTAATGTTTCCATTGACGACATTCTTTTAGAATGGAATACATTTCCTTATCATAGGTGGGGTATTTCTAGACATTATCTGAGAGTGTCTCACTATGGTATGCCACCAGATGACCGTGATGATGGAGAACTCAGCCTAAAACATAGTCAGATGCATCGGTCTCAATCTAAAATGGTTGTTGCAGATCGAGAAAGGAGAGTAATGGAGCTGAGAACAAGCGATACTTCATATCATTGAATTCTTGTTTTTGTTCCTTCCCCCACACGAAATTTTCCTTACCACCGCCCTTGGTCACTTGGTTGAGGGCCCATGCAATATGGGAGAATCCCAACATGAACTATCGGTAGAATTTGGCCAGTCCCAACAAGCTCTGAAGCTCATTAGTGTGATCGGGGTTGGCCAGTGACGAATGAATTGGATTTTAGGTGGATCAACATGTGCCCCATTCTCATCAACAATGTATCCCAAGTATTGGACCCTGTTCATTCCAAAGGTGCATTTTTCCAAGTTGGCATATAGGTTTTGTTGCCACAGAGTGCTCAAATCATATTGAATATGCTACATGTGCTCCTCCTAATTTTTGTTGAATATGAGGATGTCATCCAAATATACCACCACAAAAGAGTTGGTGAAGGGTCTTAATACATCATCCATCAACCTCATGAAAGTGGTTGGTGCATTTGTTAATCCAAAGGGAATGACCAGCCATTTGGGGAGACCTTATTTATATTTGAAACCTATCCTCCATACATCAGTTGTTTCGATGGGAACCTAGTGGTAGCCAGACTTTATGTTAATCTTGTTGAAGAAATTTTCCCCTTTAATTTTGTTAAGAAGGTCATCAATCCTAGGAATTGGGTACCGGTTCCTGACGATGATTTTTTTTAATTCTCTGTAATAAATGCAGAGTCACCAGGTCCCATCCTTCTTTTGTACCAGTACAATCAGGATTCCACAACGAGAGGAGTTGGGTCTGATGTGCCTCTTTTGAAGAAGCTCTTGGATCTGAATCTTGATTTCATCATTTTCTATCAGTGAACGATGATAGACTGGTCCATTCGGCAGAGGTGTACCGGGGGTCAGATAAATTGTATTCTTGACTTGGCAGTGCATCGGTACCTCGGTGGGTGAGGAGAAGATGTCTTTGTACACTTCCATGATCCCTTTCACTTGCTTCTACTGCAAAGAGAGGCTCTATGTAGAGGCCACGGATGTGGCAGAGACCTTTTTCTTATTGTGATCATGGATCACAAAGAATAAGAACTTATCGGTCTTTGAAATGACCTTACTACATTGCTTAGCATAGATTAAATAAATATTGGTATGCAATTCTACCTCTAGTATCCTGTGCAATTTTCTACCCAAAGTAATATTAACATCGCAGGGTATAGACTCATATACAACATGATGCTTCCACAAATATGGTTTTCCTAAAAGAAAACCACAAACTTCAAGGAGAGTAATATCACACAATACATCATCTTTGAAAGGCTTGATGTTGTAGGGCAGACGACATTTTTGGCTGACACAAAGATTTCTTCCTTGGCAAAGGTATTCAATGGTGTAGGTATGTGGGTGCGGTGTCATCGACAGATTCAATCATTGGGAAGCCTCTACTGATATCAGGTTCTTCTGACTGCTTCTATCAAAAATGAAATGAAGCGGAGCACCCTTTACCCACATATGTGAGTGAAAAAGGCATTCCCCTTCCTCTGGTTCTTCTGGTTCACTTGGGTGGTATTTGGTGGTAGTGACAGTGGAAGTGGGTTCAACATCGACAATCCACTTCCCTCCTTATGGATTTGATTTGGAGTCAGAATCATCCTTAGACTCAGATGCCTTCAACTCGGCCACAAGTGACTTCTTGGAGCAACATTATTCAGTGTTGTGCCAAGGGATTTTATGTTATTCACACCATTTTCCTGTTTCCTTTTTCATCTTTTCATTTCCATTTTGTTGTGGCTTGGAATGGTTGTCCTAAGAGTGGCCATATTTTCATTTTCCTTTACCATGTGGGTTAGGGCCACCTTTCCCTACTTCGGTTGTGAGGAGTTTTCAGATCCAAACTCTCACCTCTTCTACTTAAATGTATGCTCGATATTGACAACATATATATAAGTCGTACCCAATGAGGAGATGTCCAGAAACTCCACTTTTGTTTGAATGTATCTATGCAAACAACTGTGGTATTTGAGCACTAGATGTTGCTTAGAGTATTTGATACCTAATTTGGTGCACAAGGTATGGAAAATATTGGTGAAATATGGTGCTATCTGGTCCCTTTCTTGACACAGGGTGGTTCATCATGTGTATTGGTCCTTGTAGCTTCCAATGGGGTAGTATTTTTATTTAATGGCATCCCAGAAGGAATCCCATGTAGGGGAAATCACAAATATTGTAGATTCCTCTATGGCCCTCTTATTAGAGTAAGTATCCCACCATTCCTTAATATGGGGGACAACCTTGAGGAGTGCAAAAGTAATCTTTTCCCTATCAAAAAAAATTTGGACTAAAAAATACGCTTCAAGTAGATTCAACTATTTATCTACAACATCCACATCTATTAGTCCTTCAAATAATGGAATATCAAATTTACTTGTACCTTGAAGGGGGTTGCATGGCTACTTGATGAAGATGCTTCTCTTGTGGGTAGACGTCGAAGGATCTGTGCAAAGTTGTCCATCATTTCATTCCTTTGTCACATGAGGGATTCCTCGAGCAACATTTTAAAAGGATCTCTTGCTCCATCATATTTATTTTCATCCCCCATAGGTTGTTATCGGGCTCAACGTTAACGATATTGCAATGACTCGATTGGTTTGAGTCCCAAGTTCTTGTACCTAGATCTTGTCCAGGACATGCACGAAGAAAAATAAATGAAGAGAAGAGCTCTTTGATACCACTTATCCGGATTTAGGAGAGAAACAAACTGATTAACAGAATGAATACAATAAACACAGAGATACGAAAAACAACATAGATATCCATTGAACAATATCTTCTATTGAATAAATGAAATAGGTTGAAACTGTAAAACTGTAGAACTTAAACACTTGCTCGAATTGTGGTAGATATCTCTGAGAAGAGATGTGGCTGCTACGCACATCCATCTAAGCAGAATGATTACAATGAGGCTCCAAATTCCTTTTTGATATTACTCTAAATTACAAAACCCTAGACATCCAAAAACCTAACCCTATGAGATGAAATGCCAAAAGTGACGTGGGCCCCTATGGGTAAGTTGGTACCTCAACTTCTTGGGGTTGTAACTTTTGCATAGGAACTCCAGTTTGGGCGTGTAATAGCCCGTTGGAAATGTATTTTAGAGAAATACACATTATACCCTCAAACTATGACTCTTTCTATAGCTTGACTATTGCGAGCCAAAAAAACATTGTTGAGGGCCCCAAAATCCCCCTAGAAGTACAACAAGATGTGATGACACAAAAACATAAAAAATAAGCTAGTTGGATTAGGTGGGAGGCGACTAGTATCCACCTAGAATATGTGTAGGGATTCAGACAACCCCATAAGTGTAGAACCCACAATTTCAAAGAAGCATAAAAGAACGTGTTGAACCAAAAACTGTCAAGAGGAGCTAGTTGGAATAGGTGGGTGGCCACCAATATCCACCTAGATCAAGAAATATTCCACCCAACATATTGTTGTGATCTAATATCTCCATTAATACACTAGAAATACAAACCTACCACACCACCAAGATACAATATCTCACAACTCTGTTTGGATAGTCTGCTCCATGTCTCAAACTAGAGACCATCTGACCTGTTTCCTCCTGCAACTGTCACTATAGCTCCTTCTCATACCTATCACTTGTGACCTGCTTGGAACAATAACAATAATAAGAACAAGAAAAACACTCCTCCAATGTTGTATCCAAAATGTGTCTCAAGATGAACCCCTTCCCTTCAGATCCCAAGCTCTTACACCATCTCAATTTTCACATACACTCTTAAGTGAAAATTTTCATGTTTGAAAATTGATTCATAGTGATCTAATAGTAAAACCCTAGTTGTTATCACTGAACAAATTTACATTGAAATTATTAGCTGAAAACATATGTAGTGGAAACAATAAGATCAAAGATGAATCATTGATACACAAGAGACACAATAATTATGTTTTTTAATCTTGTTAATATAATAAATCTCAATGGAAAAACCATCCCTCCCAACCAATACAATATAACCAAAAATCTAAGGACAACCTTGTCCTTAAATTTAACAAAAACTGAGAACACATTTTTTGTCCAATATACAAATCAGAAAAACAAACCTCAACAATATATCGAAATATCCTCTACACAAGAATTTGTTGTAGACCACTTGTATGGCTTGATGATGTCACGTGCCAGCCTGTACGGATCTGTACCTACCTAGAAACTTTAGTTACGTGATTAACCAATTGGAAACCCATGGACATCTGTTGTTTTCTTCACTGCAAATCATGTATATCCTATATAGGGTTCATCCTTCTGCAACCCGCGTATATATTCACTTTTTCCTCCTACAAACTATGCATTGAAAACCGTTAGTAGAGCTCATAAATATGAATTCGCGAAAGCATATTTTTAACTAACCATGGTGCTGAAAACAAGGAAGATATGACATCAACAAAATAATCAAGAATCGTGGTGAAAGATAAAAGACAAGGAGTGCGCTACGGAAAATATTGGTGACTTGGCAGGGCTCCTTTTCAAATAATGATTTGACCAGTAAGAATGGGACAAAGCACAACAAGGAATTTCTACGGAGGCATGAGTGAGGAGGGTGGCATGTCAAGTCAAGCTGGTCGTGGAGTGAGTGGAAATTAGTGTCAAATCATGGAGGGGGTCAAAACATAAGTCATGAAAAATGAACCTAGGCCAAAAGTTCATGTAAGGATCAAATTTTGAGCTGTGACTTAAACCTTTATTTATCAAAGTCATCTAATTTAATCACGCAATTAAGAGACAAACCAAAATCAAAAAATCTAAAGGCTTATAAAAATCAAAACTAAGAGCTAAAGACCCAAGGACACACTGGATCTTGAGAACTAAATCCCTCTAAACTCTTGCTCCCTTCGACCTGACAATACTAGTGGGTGCACCTGCCTCGCCACTCATGGAGCCACGTGCTCCCTCTGGGCTATTGGTGGGGCCACCTGCCTCACCATTAATGGATCTACCTGCACCTCCTCATTTGTCTATCTTCTCCTTCTAGTCATAACATACATAGGTTGGCCCTCTCTAAGTCCAGGAACCACTGTTGATTTGAAGCTATATCCTCTAGGAATAAACAACACCTATCTAGCTCAAAATAATATGTGGTACCCCTTTCTCTCAATATATAAGACTGAGAGAACACTCCTCCTAAGTTTTGTCACCCATAACACATTTGACACCCTCATCACCTCTCTTGACTATAATCAGAATGATATTGTACTAGATCCTCATACTGCATGCTTGACTCCCGTGCGAAGCTCCACACACAAGTATGAGCCAGTGTTTGCAAAAATGTCAAACAATTATCTAGAACCTATCATGCGTTAGTGGCTCTCATTGGAAAAGAATCATGCAATCCTCCAAGAAAAGAATCATGATTCCCCAATCCATGACCATCCAATGAACTTCTACCCAAGTCCATCATCCAATTCACCAAAAATTCTTTGTGTCTACACATGCTACCATTGATCCTATGTATTCATCTAAACAATCCCAAGTTGTAGTTGGACAATGATTCTAGTCCAATCTAGACTCCCACAACTCATATCTGTAGTGTCCTCATCCTCTTGGTTCAAATACCTCATACATCCCCATACCTTGACAATGTGCAAATATTTGTCACAATGAAGACTCTATCTCATCAACCTAGTAATCGTCTGAAGCCATCTTGTTCATGTCAAAGAACCTGAGTTGCACCCATCCCAACTCACCATGAAAAGTCATCTGAATTCCATCCAAAGGATTGGAAATGATCCATATTTAGGAGCGTAACGAACTAATTAACATAATGAATACAATAAACATAGAGATATGAAGAAAAACACATATATCCAATGAAAAATATCTTATATTTAATAAATGAAATAGGCTGAAAATGTAAAACTGCAGAACTGAAAAACTTGCTCGAATGGTGGTAGTTATCTTTGAGAAGAGATGTGGATGATACATGCATCCATCTAAGAAGAATGAAACAATGAGGCTCCAGATACCTTTTTGATATTACTCATGAATTCCAAAACCCTAGACATCCAAAAACCTAACCCTAGGAGATGAAACACCAAAAGTTATGTGGGCCCTTATGGGTAAGTTGGTACGTCAACTTCTCAGGGTCGTAAAGTTTTCATACGAACTTCATTTTATGAACGTAATAGCCTATTGGAAAGGTATCTTAGATAACTACACATTACACTGTCAAACGTTGAATGCATCTACATTTTGACTATGGTTATCCAAAAAAAAAATGTTTAGGGCCCCAAAACGGCCTTAGAAGTACAACAAGATGTGTTGACATGAAAACATATAAAATAATCCATTTGGATTAGCTGGGAGGCCACCAGTATCCACCTGGAATATATGTAGGGTTTCATAAAACCCTGGAAGTGTAGAACCCACAATTACAAAGAAGTAAAAAGGAACGTGTTGAACCAAAAACTATCAAGAGGATCCAGTTGGAATAGGTCTGTGGCCACCAATATCCACCTGGATCAGTCCTCCCCCTTTAGGAAGAAATGGTCTCCATTTTATTGATTTCCCCCATCAAGTGAAGAAAATTCTATTGAGTTTGGCCTTGGGTGGGCCACTTTCCTTGGTGTAGGAGCTACCCTACTTTGTCAACCAAATACAACTAGATCCCTTGTTGGTGAGTGCCCTTGACCTGTGTGTCCACTACCTGATCAGTGGATGCTTGTTCCATGTAGTCAAGGTTGAACTCTGTTGGTGTCAACTATTCTGCGATCTCTAAGGTGTCCAATAATGGTGGAAAATATGGTCGAAGGAGGTCCACATTGAACATTGGGTGCAAGCCAAGGAAGGGTGTAGTGTTGAGCTCAAAATCATTGCTACCCGTATCCTTGGTGATAGTGTAAGGCCCATAGAGAAGTGGGCATAGCTTCCGATGGGGCACGGTAAGACGCTCCTTCTGCAAATGTAACCAAACTTTGTCTCCAACCTAAAATGGGTGTGGTACCTTGTGTTGATCAAGGTGCTACCTTTTCTTAGTATTGGATTTCTAAAAAATATCATGGACTTGTTGGCAGATGTGCTAAATCTGCTCAATGAATTTGGTGGTTTTTTTGGTCTCAGACTGAACAGGGGAAGAGTCCATCTATTTGGTGGCAAGAGGTAGTGAAAAATAAATGGGACCTAAGGGTTATGGCCGATGGAGCTATGGAGATCCCTATTGTAATTGTTGTGAACATAGGGGAGACTCTCATCCTAAGCACACACATTCTTAGAGTTGTACATGTGGAGGATGTGCATAATCATATTATTGACAACCTCTCTTTGGTCATCTGTTTGGGGGTGGAAAGCAGTGGATTTAGTGAGATTCATGTCCAATAATGACTAGAGACTCAACCAAAATGTGTTGAGGAACCTGTTGTCCTGGTCATAGATGATGGTCCGTGGTATCCAAAAATGGAACCACACTCATTTGAAGAAGATCTTAACATTATCTGCTGCTGTGATATTCTTCTTACAGGATGTGAGGATGGACATATTTGAAAATCGATCAATGACCACAAATACATAATCATTTCCTTGCTTGGTGGATGGAATTCCAGACATGCAATCCATTGAGATGGTTTCCCAAGGCTTCTCAGGATTAAGAAGAGGGGTGTATAATCCTTGCTTCTTGATGGATGGCTTGGCAATGGCATAGACAATGTAATATTTGATATACTTGCTGACGTCCTGTCGAAGTTTTGGCCAATAATTTTTTTTCTGTAGAACGACCATAGTTTTCTCCATGCCAAAATGTCATGTCATTTGACTATAGTTGGATTCCCAAATCATCTTTGCATTCTCTATTGTAGGAACACATATATGTCCTAGATGGAATAATAGTTCGTCCTGAATATGAAAATTGGTGATGGTCACTCCTATACCCAAGAGATGATAGGTGGTGGCGAAGTCCAGATCTTGCTGATAAAGTTGGGGCCACTGAGATGCCTCAAGTCCATAGGAATGGAGCACAATGGTGAGTACAGCCACAGGAGGTCGACCGAGGTAGCCAACGACACGATTTTAGCTCCATGTCTTATACTTAATGTTGACATGGAACTGTTGTAGGCAAGCAGACCACCTCTAATGGTGGTCGTTCTGCAATTTCCCATGTGTCTGTATGAACTACAAAGGCTTTTGATCAGTGTGGATGACCGTCTCTTTTCCCAGAATGTAATGTTTTCATTCACGACATTCTTGTATAGTGGAATACATTTCCTTATCATAGGTGGGGTATTTCTAGATAGTATCTGAGAGTGTCTCACTATGGTATTCCACCAAATGACCTTGCTGAGTGAGAAATGTCCCTACAACATAGTCAGATGCATCAGTCTCAATCTAAAATGGTTGTTGGAGATTAGGAAAGGAGAGTATTGGAGCTGAGCACAAGCGATGCTTCATATCATCAAATTCTTGTTGTTTTTACATCCCCCACACAAAAGTTTCCCTACCACCACCCTTGGTCACTTGGCTAAGGGCCCATGAAATATGCGAGAATACCAACACGAACTGTCGGTAGAATTTGGCTAGTCCCAAGAAGCCTCGAAACTCATTAGTGTGGTCGGGGCTAGCTAGTCATGAATGAATTGGATCTTAGCTGGACCAACATGTGCCCCATTCTCATCAATAATGTAGCCCAAGTATTGGACCCTGTTCATTCCAAAGGTGCATTTTTCCAAGTTGGCATATATGTTGTGTTGTCGTAGAGTGCTCAAATCCTGTTGAATATGTTGCATGTGCTCCTCCCAAGTTTTGTTGAATATGAGGATGTCATCCAAATATACCACCACAAAAGAGTTGGTGAAGGGTCTCAATACATCATCCATCAAGCTCATGCAAGTGGCTACTGCATTTGTTAATCCAAAGGGCATGACCAACCATTCGAGGAGACCTTATTTATATTTGAAAGTTGTCTTCCATAAATCAGTTGTTTCGATGTGAACCTGGTGGTAGCCAAAATTTAGGTTAATCTTGTTGAAGAAATTTCCCCCCTTGAGTTGGTTAAGAAGGTCATCAATCCTAGGAATTGGGTACCGGTTTCTGACAGTGATTTTGTTTAATGCTCTGTAATTAATGCAAAGTCACCAGGTCCCATCCTTCTTATGCACCAGTACAATGAAGATTCTGCAAGGGGAGTAGTTGGGTCTGATGTGCCTCTTTTGAAGAAGATCTTAGATCTGATGCTTGATTTTGTCATTTTCCATCAGTGAGCGACGATAGACTAGTCCATTCGGCAGAGGTGCACTGGGGGTCAGATGCATTGTATGCTTGACTTGGTAGTGTGTTGGTACCCTGGTGGATGAGGAGAAGATGTCTTTGTACACTTCCATGATCCCTTCCACTTGCTTCTACTACAAAGAGAGGTTCTCTGTAGAGGCCATAGATGTGGAGGTGACCTTTTTCTTACTGTGAGAATGGATCACAAAGAAGACAAACTTCTCGGTATTTGAAATGACCTAGTGGGATTTGAAATGACCTCTCACAACTCTCCTAAAAAAGAACTCTTTCACTTGGACTCCAACAGCTGCTCAAGATTTTCAAACCTTGAAGACGACCATGTGCACCACTTCGGTTTTGGCCCTTCCTGATTTCACAAAGACCTTTGTGCTGGAATGTGATGCCTGAGGGAAAGGAATCAATGTTTTCCTTATGCAAGAGGGTCGACCTTTGGCCTTCACCAACAGGAAACTGTCTGAAAGGAATCTGGGCAAACCCATTTATGAAAAGGAAATGTTGGCAATTATGCATGTCGTTGAGCTGTGACATCCTTATCTCTTGGGGCAATGATTCCAAATTAAGACCGACCATTAAAGCCTCAAGTACTTTATGGAACAACGAATTTCCTCCCAGGAGCAACAAAAAAGGGTGACTAAGCTCTTTGGATATGATTATGAGATCATTTACAAGAAGGGCAAAGACAATGTCGTGGCGTATGCACTGTCCCAGAAATATGAAGACGAAGTATCCCTTTTTTCTCTTTCCTTCATTGTACTCGATTGACTCCAAGTTGTGCGCTAGGAATGGATTCAAGATCCCAAAAGTTTGCATCTGAACCAGCAATTGAAAAAAAAGGGTCTAGCTCCCCCAGGGTACTCTTGGCTCTAGGATGAGCTTCGATACAAAGTCTGCTTGTATTTAAGTAAACAATCCAAGCTCAAATACACGGTACTTTCTAAGCTTCATTCTACACCCACAGCGGGG
>JZKD02S1636961.1:0-13984 GCA_000966675.3 Picea glauca
CTCTTGTGGCTTGAAAATCATGGTTCCCTTATTAGTGTGGTCATCATTTTCCCTAGTGCAACCTCTTGTTGTGCAATCCCTATCTCCCTTGAATAGATCTCTTTGATCACATGCATGATTTCACTTGTTATTCCCTTTGACTCCTTAACCATCATGCTCTCCACTATTCCACTCATCAAAATTTTCTCCACTACCAATCCTCTTTGCTTCAACCACTGACCGACTTATTCTCCTCGCTTTCACAATCCCTCTAGATCCTTTAAGTACGCCTTTGTACTTCTTCTATACTCATATATTCTTTCACCTATTTCTCTCTTCTTTGGACCTCCTTCATCTTACCCAACCACCACTTTTCAGTTATCAAATCCCTTTTTAGAATGCTTTGTTCCCTCTCTAGAGCTTGTGCCTTCTCCATGGTACTGATCTACCCCTACTCACTTATACTTTCCAACACCATCCCATGTCACCTCCATTTGTAGGGACATATGCTACCAACACTATCGGGTTAAAGGGTATGTATTCTTCTTCTGTGAGGAACACTTTTACCCAAGTTACAACCTTCTTCACTAGACTTCAATGTGCCCTCATCTTGAATTACTCCTCAGTGTTTCAGAAAGATTGGTTCCACTCGACCATGAACTCAACGATATAACCTTCTATAGTTATTTTTACCTAGAAATCAACTTCCATTGTGACTTCATGATTGGACATTTGCAGTGAAACCAAGTTTTGGATATTCCATCAAATTTCTCTCCTTCTCTTCTAGGCTAGTCACATGTGTTCTCCCAATCTTTTTATCCACTTGAATAGTATCACCAGAAAATCAGGCTATCCAAAAAATATCATAACTATCATGATCATCATTCATCCATCAAGATCATTTTTCCTTAATGTGTTGTTTCTCAAAGTGATCAATCTACCCAAACCATGAATCCTATATGTACCCTTGGGTCAAATCACGATTAATGCTACTAGAACACCATATACACAATGAAGGGTCTCGAAAATGGAACCATTTGTTGGATCAATCTCATACCAAGGTCTACATTAGTGTACAACATAAGGGGTATGTTGTAGCTTAATCGTTGGCATATTCAATCCCCAAGGGAGTGGAAGGTCTCACTTGAAGCACTATGTCAAGACAAATGTTAACATGGGGCCCACATAGCATGGTTTTCATGACTAACACTTGCATCAATAGACATGGGATTTCCTAGTCATCATTTATCTTGTCAAAAACTACAGTTAAACATTAGAGGGAAAATCGAAGCTATTCCATCCCACTACTCTTCTTACAGGTGCTACATAAATCAAGTGAACACAATATCATTCCTTAACATTTTTATAAAGTAGCAATACACAATATCATTGCCATATAAATAGAAGACAAACAAATTTTTAAAGGAGGCCTTCTTCCATTGATATTCAAGCTTATCTAGTACATCTTTACTTCACATTACATCGTATAGTGACTATAATCTATTGATTTAACAACTAGCCATTATTCTTCATCAACAACCTCTACAAGAACAAGCCTTCACTATATATATATATATATATACTCTCAAGATGGGAAGGTACATGCAAAACTCTTTAGGGGCATTATCTTCTTGCTTGTCCTGACTTGATTGACTCGTAGTCTTCTTCCCTTGCTTCAATTAGGTGGCATCCTCCTTTTACCATCTCTTCATCTGTCACCTTGAATATCACCTATTGTCCTAGTCTTTGTCATCTTCCAACTCTAGTGCTATTTACTGCTCCTAACGGCCTCTATGCTATGTGGCACAACTTAGATATACATTTGTTGATTGCTCTCGCTCCACCCTGTCCCCTGTGTTGTTGTATCCATTCGACCTTTAAAATTTCATATTCAAAATAAGGGACCGACAACATACATCCTTTTCTTTATTTCATAATTTATGTAACTTTGAACAATTTGGTTTATGCATTCATTATTATTTTAAAGATTTTATTCATGAAGAATTCAAATAATGCAATAGATAAAAAATAAACTAAATTTTTTACCATATATATTCCCATATCTAATGAGAAAAAATGAATTATGAATATAGACAAATGATAATCAATTAGAAAAATTGAATGATAAATGTAGATAAATGATGATCAATTGACATTGAGACAAAATAGAAAATATTTCCAAATAAATGAAATACATCCAAAATAAACTAAATTTTTTAATATATATTCCCATCCCTAATGAGAAAAAATGAATTATGAATACAAATAAAAGATGATACGATAAATTTACAATGAGACAAAATAGAAAATATTTCCATATGTAATGAATAAAATTAAGTTTTCTCATTGTGTAAATGAAATATGAAAACAATTTAACGATGATAAATTGACAATGAGACTAAATAATGCCAAGTCCTTCTCATCTCTGCATATGGAAAACTGACACATTTGTATTCTACTATCACAATGATTTATTGTCAAATAATAATGCATCACATCATTATGTCCATTATTGCAGTCAAGGCATTTGGAACCATAGATCTGCATTGTCACAATAAATGTCCACTACAAAAATTGGGACACCTTTCTTTTTCTTATGCATAAGAATTAAAAATTTGTTTGGAATAAATTGTGACTTGCAAATTGTTTGGGCCATGCATAAATAGTGAACAAAACAAACATGGCTTCCTCTCAATAGAACCCTAAAATGCACACAATGCATAAATAGTGAACTAAACAAACATGGCTTCCTCTTAATAGAACCCTAAAATGCACGCCATGCATAAATAATGAGCTAAACAAACATGACCTCCTCTCAATAGAACCCTAAAATCCACACCATGCATAAATAGTGAGATAAAAAAAACATGACTTCCTCTCAATAGAACCCTAAAATCCACCACCATCCTGATGGATCTATCACTCCAACTATATGCATATGTCTTTAACAAAATATGGTTCTATGATCAAGCGTTTTTTTTTGATGGCAAGGTGGATGGAGTAATAACACATCCATCAAGATTCCATTCCCATTGTCATTTGCACCATCCAAATATATAAAATTGAAATGAATGAGGCCAGATGGATAAAAACTCTCTAAATGAGGATTCTAACACAAAGTTTAGAACAATAGTGTTATCTATAGTTCCAACAAAGTTTAATAAAAACCATATCTTTGATCAAAAGTAAAATAAGATTAAAACCCTCATTTGCTAAAAAGTAAAATGATATTCATTGAACAATCTTTGATAAAAAATCCAATTTTATCTTTGAGAACGAACCCTAACAATATATTTTGTCAATAATAAAATGAGATTCATTCATGTGAGTTGGCAATGCCATCCTATGGATTTAGGGAAACATTTGACATTTCAATCAATGCATCCTCATCGACAACTGCAACTTGATATTAATTAATGCTCATTGCAAGTGCTACCATGATTGTTGGGTTTTTATCCAAAGACATTACTTTATGAACTTCTAGCATCTTAGTAGTTTGACAAAATACCCACCAAAATCACTAAAAAATACATCAAAAAGGACAAATTGGATTAGAAATTCACAACTTATGTTAAATCCTCTTGAAAACCCTAGTAGGGAAAACATAAAAGGAATACTTTAAGGTTATGTGGATTTCTCCAACTTTCCCAATCCCCAAAACTATGTCAGGTGCAACTATTGCATCTAAGGTTTGAATTACCACATAGAAATGAATACCTCCCACAACTTTGCACAAACTTGGTAAAGAAGTAAAATTACTTTGGAGTTGTCAATCATCTCATTGAAATTTCTAACCATTAATGTTCAAGGGGCCATATTGTTCTTGGATTTTTAGTTGAATTAAGAAAACAATAGGCTGGCAGGTTAGTCCAACCCCATCGATTATTATAGATGGATATGAACATGAAGGGGAAGACGATGAATAGGAACAAGAAGGGGGAAGAGATATCAAGGAAATAAACTTATGTAGGCATGACTCATGAGTAATCAATCAAGAGTGGGGTTGTAAAAATAGGGAGGTCTTAGAAGGCGCTCTACCTTCTTTCCTTTGAGAGAAGACATAAAGGGCTCATTAAAACCGAAGCTTTCTACACAATTATGAAGGCTATAACATTGCATTGGAATATCAAGTTTCCCAAATTACATGAAGGGAAAGACGATGAATAGGAACAAGAAGGGAGAAGAGATATCAAGGAAATAAACTTAAGTAGGCATGACTCATGAGTAATCGATCAAGAGCGGGGTTGTAAAAATAGGGAGGTCTTAGAAGGTGCTCTACCTTCTTGCCTTTGAGGGAAGACATAAAGGGCTCATTAAAACCAAAGCTTTCTACACAATTATGAAGGCTATAACATTGCATTGGAATATCAAGTTTCCCAAATTAAAAGAAATAAATTATTCAAATGTGATTTGATAGGTAAACAAAGAAGAGAGGGAGTTTCAAAGGAATGACTTTGATTTAAGAACAAGTTTTTTTCAAGAATTCCACTTGAGCCTATCTATCTATTCATTTTGAAAATGCATTCATTTTGAAAAGCTTGGAACTTGTATTTCTGTAGACCTATTGGACTTGTTATGGAAACGAGAGAAATTCACTCAAGAACCCATAGAAGACAAAATTCCCAACAAGATTGCATCCTTTACCCTAAAGTTAATGATGATTTATATTTCTTTTCAATTGTCAAAAATAAAAACATAAATTACCCCTTCACAAAGACAATGGATAAAAAAAAACATTAATTGCACTTAACAACCAAATCACCTCATAATAAACATTTTGTACATCAAATTCCAACCCTAAATGACACACCATAATAAACACCTTCCATGTATAATAAAACTAAAACAACATTATTTGCTAGATCTTTCTAAAAGTCAACCATGATTACTCTTTACTTATCTTGTAGAAATTTCTAAATATCAACCATCATTACTCCTTACTTATCCTTACTACCTGGCATGTACTATGCTTCTTAAATTAAGAATGCGCCCATAGTGGACCTTGTACTTCCACCAAAGAGGTCTACCAATGCTAAAGTTCTCTTTAAAAAGCTTCTTTACTATTTCCATCTACCTTAATTTGTGTGATTGGTTGAACAAGGACTCATCAATCATTGTTGGATAAATGTGTTGGACTAAATTCCACCAAAGATTTAATAATCATAACTTGTGTGATTGGTTGAACAAGGACTCATCAATCATTGTTGGATAAATGTGTTGGACTAAATTCCACCAAAGATTTAATAATCATAACTCTTGCCTTATCCGTAGATTTAAGGACCAACCAATTATTTCTGGATAAATGTGTTGGACTAAAGTGCACTTAAGGTTGCATAATGATCATAACTATCACTTTATCCCTAGATTTAAGGACCAACCAATTATTTCTGGATAAATATGTTTGGACTAAAGTGCACTTAAGGTTAATAATTATAACTACCACCATATCCCCATCTACATGTTAAATAATTAGAACACCTACCATATCCCCATGTGCGATCATCAAATGCCTTGATATGTCTCCCGAGGAATATTTTTAAATGTAGGAACTCTATTTCTACTTGCGGGTGATTTCGCATCCTCTTCCAATACCTATGTGACCATATTTTTCTTGTTGTCTAGTTGATTTTCGTGGTTTTATTTTATTCTATATGTCATGTCAGGGTGGTCTTCAAAGTTTTTAATTTTAAATTAGTTACACAACAAATAAAACTTACAGATGAAGAATACTTTTTCAATATATTACTGGCTTACATTAAATTTTAAAATATTTGTTATAGTATTAATATTTTTAATTTTTAATTCATTAAAAAAGTATGGTTACGTAACAACGTTTTTCTTAAAAAATTTCAAATATAAAAACAAAATTTTAAAACAAATTAAGTGATTTCTTATCCTTTTTAAAGTTCAATAATTAAATTTAATTTAAATGAATATCATCAATATCATTATATTTAAGAAAATATACTCAAATTATTTTTTTAACACTTAATATATTTAAGAAAATATATTCAAATTATTTTTTTAACACTTAATATAGTTATTAAATACTTAATGTATAAATATAAGATAATTAACCTGAAAAATACAAGACCTTTTAGTATTAATTAAAAATTTGGTAAAATCATTTTAAAAATTAAAAAGATGACATAAACATGTTTATTCATGGTTAAATCATTTAATAATAATAAAAAACATCATTCTTCAAAATATCAATAATATGAGAAGCATTGTCACAACTATATTTATATTTAAAAGAAATTGTGATACAATTAAAAATATATAATAAAAATTGATTTTATTATAAAGATATCATTAACTCCAAGTTAAAATATCAAAATTATATTTAACTTAAATAAGAACATTAACATTATTAAAATAAGTGTTGTATGGCAGCGAAGTCCCTGCTAGGTTGGGATGGGAGTAAATGTGAGGTAGTAGAGACACGCGGGTAGAAAGTTGAAGTAGATGTGGTTTGCATGCAGAACATAGTAAAATAAATATATAGTTTTAGTACATATGAAATATGTACTTTTATACATACGAAATATGTACTTGTATAAAGTATATATTTAGATTTATACATACGAAATATGTACTTGTATAAAGTATATATTTAGATTTATACATACGAAATTTTTACTTTAATAAAGTATGGGGATGAGATTTTATAGAGCATGCATGGAGCCCTCATTGCATACTTAGCCAGTTTTTGGATCGCGGGTTCTCGGGGTGGTGGGTTCAAAGTTGGGCCTCTTATGTTCTATGGCCTACAAATAAGACCGACAGTTCCGCGATATACAAAATGACAGACGGAGTGGTAGACTATATAAATTTATCAGAAATTAATAATGTCATATACAATAGAATAGTAATAAGGTCTGTTACATAGGTTCGTGGAGAAAAACACCAAAAAAATAGCATTGTCGAACTATTTTGCTTTAAAACTAAGGCTTTTCTTGGACAAACTAAGGCTTTTCTTGGACAAAAAAGATATAGCATTGGAAAATTGGTTTTCTTTGCACATGTTTTACACAACATGGATGGAGCGGTCATTCCATATTTAGCCAGTTTTTGGATTGCGGGTTCTCGGGTTGTCGGTTTCAAAAATGGGCCTCTGTTGTTCCGTGCCCTATACAAATTGACAAGAGGGCTTGCGAACTATACAAACCTATTATAAAATAAATAATGTATGTTACATATCTCTGGAAATTACATGAACATTTAAAACATCAATGTCGTTGAAGACCAAAAAATTAACATACAATAGGAATTTTGCACCCAACAATTCCGTCATATAAATGAGACAGTAATTTATAGAAGATTATAACATTGTACGAAGATTTATACTAATTTGTATAATGCTATAAAACTTCATACATTTTTTACTGAACAATTACGCAGTTGCAGGTTGGCGGAGTTCCGGGTTCACACTTTTCATGTCCAGTGTGTTACATGATATACATTTTGCACGAAAGACTTCCGTCGTATACATTTTGCAGCGAACAATTTCGTGATATACATGACAGAGAGCAATTTATAGAATATTATAATGTTGTATGGAGATTTAAAGTAATTTATATAATGCTATAACATGTCTTAGTTAATGAATAGTATAAGCAATTTTTTAAATTTTATTCAATATTTTTTTTTTATAAGTAAGATTGTATAAAAGTCTGTCAAAATGAAGGAGTACAGAGAATTTTCATGGTTTCAAGTTGTAAATACTGAGCTGCCCTGAGGGAAAACCAGCTCAGCCAGGCAAACCGCTTCATAAATTAAGTGTAGATTGTCATTGATACAAAAAAAATTCTGGCTTGTAAGGGTGGGCGCTAGAACCGTGGAAAGTCTAGATAGCTTAATTATAATAACCATGGACAAATGCATGAAAGGTCGGCATGCACATGACAAAACAACAGAAAAAAACAACAGAGATCACCGGTATGGGCTGTAGTGCGGCGACGTAGCCATGCAAAAGGTGCGAAATGTCGTGTCCCCGAGAGGAGGTGGCTCCTCCTCGAGTGGTGTGTGGTCCAGTTGCATAGATTTCTCCGTCTCTGATGGCAGGTGCTCTTCCTTCTGGACGTCCTCAGGGCGTGATGGAAGTCTCTGGTCCTTCCAGTCTGCGTCTGCGTGGCCCAAATTTTCCAGTGGAAACATTGGTGCCGAGGTTGTTGCTGCTTGGGTTGTTGCTGATTGGGCTGCCTCTGGTGCGAGGAGATGAGAACCTTGTGACATGGAGAAAAACTACAGGAGTCGAGAGGCTTTGCCGTCCAGGCTCTGTAGGCAGAACCAGAGGTCGTCCATGTCCCGACGCAGGTCAAATACCAGGCTCTACACCAATGCAAGGCCTGTTTTCCACCCGCATTCTGGGTCAGCGTTGGAACCCGCTCGAGTTTGGGGTTGCCATCGCAAATTTTGACTGGCTTTTGGACCATCCATCTGAAATTGGGTGTCGTGAAGCTGGTCTTGAAGCGACTGGGTGGCTGGAGAGTTGGGAGGGGCCAAAGGGCATGGGTGTGAAACATATGCAGAATTGGCTAAAGGTCCTGGGTTGTTGTTCAGTGAGGCCCTTGAGCAGTCCAACTTCTCCATTCTGTTGGCAAGGGACGCAGGAAGGGGCAGGAGTGATGCGGGAATTTGAGTCGATTGCGCCAGGGAGGAGGACAAGGTGGCCGAAGAGGAGGATGATAACAAGGAGGGAGCAGGCGGGGGACACAAGACTAGGCGGGGTTGGTTTGGCTGGCAGGCTGGTCGGCCTTTGGACTTCCTTCGTAGCTAGGGCATCTTTGGGACAGTGGGAGAGTGAAAACACAACAGGAACATAGCAGGGCAGGATAAATGCAGAGCAGGGAAAGGTTGGGCATGGAGATGAGCTCTGAGAAGAAAAAGCAGGAAAGAATGAGCCATCTGGACCCACTGGAGCAATTGAAATAGGCTGGGTAGTTGGTGAGGTTCCATAAATGGCCGCACGCATAGAGTAAAGGTGCAACGAGGGTGTTGGTCCATTGAAAGGATGCAAAGGTAGAGTAGGGTGCACTGAGAGTAATGGCGCCATGCCTCGAGCGAGCTGAACTTGAACTAATTAGGTAGTTGGGAGTGAGTGGTACGTGGTCGTCACATCGTCGATGCCACAGAGTATTGCTCCTGGCTGCTCTGCTCGACGAGTGTGCTGTACTAGCAACCCATCTGCGGGAAAGGGAATAAATGCGAAGGAGTATAGAAACGTGGGAAGGACTATTGTTTAGATATGCTTTGCATACGGTCGTGGAAAAAATACACATAAATAGTAGTAACGGGTTGGTGTGCTGAAATTCAGGCTTTATTGTTCCGTGGCCTACAAATTGCACCCAAAGTTCTGCGACATACAATTTGACAGTTGGAGTTGTGTACTATTTGATATTTAAGGGCGTACGTATGCTACAAAGAAGAGATTCTAGATACCAAATATGTAATTTGATTAAGTAGATATATAGACCATTGTGGCTGTCAGGCTGGGAGGCTGAAAATTGTGCTACCATAGGTTTGTGGACAAAAGCATAAAAAGACTACCAACACCGAATTAGTTTTCTTTAAAACAAAGGCACGAGAGCTTCATTCTGGGTTTACGGGGTGGTGGGCTGAAAATTGGGCTATTGTTGTTCTGTCACCTACAAATAGCACCAGAGTTCCGTGAAATACAAATTGAGAAGCGATTTTGCGGACTATCTGAATTTTTGGATCATGGGTTCTCGGGCTGAAAATTGGTTTTATGTTGTTCTGTGACCTACAAATAACATTGAGAGTTCCACGATATACAAATTGACAAGCGGTCTTGCAGATTATTTGAAATTTTGGATCGCAGGTTCTCGAGCTAGGGGGCTGAAATTTGCCTTTTGTTGTTCTGTGGCCTACAAAAATCAAATATGTAATTTGATGAAGTAGATATATAGAGCATGCATGGAATCTTCATTTCGGGTTGTCGGGATTGCGGGCTGAAAATTGGGCTTCTGTTGTTTCGTGGCCTACAAATACTACCAAGATTTCCGCGATATACAAATTGACATGCTACTTTGAGGTCTAGAATTTTTGAATGGCAGGTTCTCGGTCTGGCGGGTTGAAAATTGGGCTTCTGTTGTTCCATTGCCTATAAATAGTTCATAGTGTTCCGTGATATACAAATTGACAAACGGACTTGTGAACTATTTGAAATTGAAGGCACTCATGTCGAACAAGTTTAGCATTCCCGAATTAGTTTTCCTCTTTACATATGCTGTTGGAGTAAACAAAAAAAGAAATAGTACTCATGTCCATTACATAGGCTGGTGGAGAAAAGTATGAAACAAATATGATTCTAGAATTAGTTTTCTTTAAAAAAGAGGCTTCTCGACTTAGGCATTTTTTGGATCGCGGGTTCTCGGGCTGGGGACCTGAAAAACGTGCTTCTGTTCTTTTGTGTCCTACAAATAGAACCAACAGTTCTGCGATATACAAATTGAGAATAAGACTTGTAGAGTATTTGAATTTTAAGGAGCTCGTGTCCCAAAAATTTAGCATTCGTGGATTAGTTTGCTTTACATAGGTTTTACATACATTGGTGAAAAAGAGGGCAAAAAGTATAGTACCAGTGTCTGTTACATAGGGCGGTGGGAAAAAGAACGAAATAAATAGCATTCCTGAATTAGTTTTCTTTAAAACAGGGGCTCCTCGACACAAGAAATTGAAATTTATAAAATTATAGGTTCCCGCAGACCATAAACTATACATAGCAAATACATAATTTTTTAAAGTAGACATTTACTTTTATAGATACAAAATATGTACTTTCATAAAGTATGGGGATGAAATTTTATAGAACAATGACGAAGCCCTAATTCCATGTCCTACAAAGAGCATGCAGAGATATGCGGTGTACAAATTGAGAAGCGGGCTTGAGAACTATTTTAATTTTAAGGGACTTTGTGAAAAACATTGTGCAGGACACGTTGCAAAGATGCAAGAAATGACAGTTTCTTTACGTTTGAGTAGAAAGAAAGTAGTGAACACAATTTTATGACATTTATATAAAAAAATAATAAAACATGTTACATATTGCTAAAAATTTAAAGAAACACACACACACACATATATATAAGTGAAATCTGATATCTGAAATTTGAGTAAGTGATTTATGTCATAGTCCATTCTGAAAATGAAAAATCTAGGAACACATAAAAGCAAGAGGACAACTAGCCTTCTCAAATTAGAGCATAGATGGAACCCTCATTCCATACTTAGCCAGTTTTTGGATCGTGGGTTCTCGCGCTGGGGACCTGAAAATCGGGTTTCTGTTGTTCCATGACCTTCAAATAGCACCGAGAGTTCTGTGATGTACAAATTGATAATGGGATCTGCAGACTATTTGAATTTCAAGGGGCTCATGTCCCAAAAATTTAACAGTCGGGAATTACTTTTCTTTACATAGGTTTTACACATGGTGGTGGGCAAATGTACAAAAAATATAGTACCAATGTTTGTTACACAGGGTGGTGGACAGGAGGAACAAATAAATAGCATTCCCGAATTAGTTTTCTTTAAAACATGGGCTCATGGATACACGAAATTGGAATGTATCAAACTATAGGTTCCTGGAGAGCATAAATTGTACATAGCAAAAACGTAATTTTTTAAAGTAGATATTTACTTTTATACATACGAAATATGTGATTTTATAGAGCATGTACGAATCCCTCATTCTATATAGTGTGACGGAGGCCAGATTACATACTTAGACATTTTTTGGAGTGCGGGTTGTCGAGCTAGTGGGCTGAAAATTGGAAAAAAATGAAACATGTTACATATTCCTGGAAATTTAAAGAAACATATATATGTGTGAAATATGATATGTTGAATTTGAGTGAGTGATTTATGTCATACTTTATTTTGAAAAAGAAAAAAAGAGAATAGAGATAAAATAAACAGAATGATTTCACATTCAACATAACTGAAGATAAAAAATCCAGGAAGACATAAATATATAAGGAGACAAAAGAATAGTTTTATTTGGAATATATGAAAAAAAAATAGTTTGTTACATATTGCTGGAAATGTAAATGCGTTTGTCATATAGATTGGGATTGGGGTTCCCACGAACCATAATAGAAATATGTACAAGAAATAGGAGTGTGGAAAGAAGTTGGACACGCTAGAATGTAATACCTGAAAAGTAGAAATGCGAAGATCAGTTTTTGTCTATAGATTTCTACACAGAAAAGGAATAACTGGATTGATAAAGAAAGAACTATCACTATACACTTATAGGGATGGTACGTATAAGTAATTTTTGTGTTTGGTTGGTCATGCCTTTCCATGCTGGTTTTTGTGGGCAGCCCGCTTCAATAAATGGATTAATACACAGAGGATCTATGCATTTTCCTGTTGGATTTCGTGGCCGATCCACTTCAAGTTCTCTTCAATATAGTTTCTCAAGGGGGCGACGTTGATGTCATAACGGATTCGAATGTTGAAAACTTCATTTTCTAATTTGCTTGGATCAATTGAAATTTTACACAGACCTTCATGAATGTCTCCATTCTGTAGTGAATACCCGACTAGCCAGTTGTCCACCTCTTCTTCATCATATTCAACAATTCTGTATATTTTTTCTAAAGACAAGGCCTTCAAATTATCAACTTGTTGATCAAAATCTTGCTTGGTTAACGTCAGCGAGTTGAGGATTAAGCTGGGGTCCTGGAAGTCATTTGTCTTTCCTGCTAAGTCTATTATGGTGAGATTTGTGAATAATGTTTCTTTCTTTGATATTGCTTGCTCACACGATTGCGCAATTAGGTACAGGTTCTTCACTTTCTGTTTCCAGCATGCTTCTAATTGAGTGAGCCTTTTTTTGGACGGGAGATCATGTTTTTTTCTTCTCGTCTCTGGCATGTTGTTGACATGAAAGGTGAAAGGGATGACCGAGTGCACATAGAAAGTTTCTTTATTCTTTAAATCTGTCTACAGAAGTAGGAGCAAGTTATGCGCCCTGCTCCTCAGGGAATCCATATTCTGTGATGTTTCCCAGGCCTTGGAAATCAGTTCTATTCTTTTGTTGATATTTTTCTCGACATATCGTCTATCGGATGCGAGGAAGCTAGAGGACCCTTTTAGATTTGCTGCAGGGGTGCACGTAGTCGCAGGCATGACTATTTCCAAGTAACTGCCAAGCAATGGCATAGGAAACAAAGCTTCCTCTAATTCCTTAATCCGGTTCTTTAGTCTGACATTTTCGGCTTCAATGACTCCAACAGAATCATGAAGAGAATCTCTGGTTTCCCTGTGAAGTTCACAGATTTTGGATGCATGCATATTGGCAAGGTCAAGTTTTGAACGATGTTTTCTTTTCTTATTTTTTACATCTCTTTTTTCAATGATTAATTTTTTTGATTCGGTTTCAAAAACAACGCTCTGGAATACGAAGGATTCATCTGTGTCAAAAATTTTGGTACCAACCATGTCCATTGAGTAGGCATGCTGAATTGTGTGTGCGGGTTGATCAAGGTGGCAGAATATGCTTTCCAGATCAACGTCAAGATCCATGTTTTGATGGTAAATTTGGGGCTTCTTTGCCTCCCCTACAATTCTTTTTCCGTTCTTCTGCATGTGAAGCTCTTGAGGAAGATGTTCACTGTATCTCTACAAAACTGTTGTGGAGCTGCTGGCAGTAGTTTATCAAAAAGTTGGTTGGGTCCATATGCTGTTTGAAATGAAGAAATGGAGGGGACAATATAACCCCCCACAAACATTGCTTCAATGCGTGCGAATGAAAAATATCCTCATTAATGACAATATCTATGCGTGCTGTATGGTGACCTGTTAGAAGTAAAGCATATTTATTGCAAACTTAGAAGTGCAAAGGTGAGGGTTACGACCAACAACATTTAAGGATAGGAGGTTTCGTGAATGAACCAAGCTGGCGGCGTGCGAATGACATTGCATGGTATTTGAAATTAAGACTGGGAAGCGATTAGAGGTTTCATGAAGGAAGCAA
>JZKD02S1636961.1:13994-54540 GCA_000966675.3 Picea glauca
TTATGGTTGCATCTCTGATATATTTCTGTTATATTACTGGATATACGCGATATCTCTGCGCATTTCTTTATTATATCTCCGCTCTCATTTCGTGCCGAAAATAATCCGGATCAGATCCTTTGGGTATGCCCATAACAATGATTGAAGTAAAGGAAGGTTTTTTGGTATAATTATATAGACCAAATATGAAACAACAAAGTTGTGTCACACTAAAGATAGTAACTCAGTGGCCTGGAGAAAGTGCTTGGGAATAGGATTAGTATTTCTAGGACATAATTACTCAAGTCTTCAACCTAATTCATGAGACATAGAATAAGGAATGGTTCATTAAGGGGTTGTTACCCTTGACAAAGATGCCTTTGATGTAATAGTAGTGGAACTCCCAACAAGATGCCCTAGTGTAGGCAATGAAAATAAAATTCAATTATGGGTACCCCGAGCCAACAAGAGAAGCTACTATAACAATGCCCTCTTCTAGTACCATAACTTAGTTTACTTAGTTTCAGTCATATATTACAACATTAACAGATAAAATTAAAGAGATTAGTCATGCTAAAACCTAATAGGAGAAAGTATGGTGTATCATGTGCAATACAAAGGGACATGTAGCGAATGATTTTCCATTGTTGCAAGTTGGGGTGGCAGCCCCTAACCCAACATTGCCACCACCAACCAATTTTCTGAGCAATGTAGTGACTAGAAATTATTAAATTTGTACGATGTATGGACACTCTCTCCATCTTTTTCCAATGTTGCAGAAGTATACCTTTGTTTCGACTACAGTCGTCTATGATTTGTGTAAGGTGAATACCCACACTATTGAGAACTATTGTGCCCTACAGGCTCTAGCAAAATGGTTTTAAAATACCTCCTTCTTAGTGGAAGAGGAAAACCCTACTACAACTAAGGGAAAGGGACTAGAAGGATATGGAGGGGGACATAGGGGAGGATATGGAGGAGGGTATAGAGGAAAAAATTGTGGATGATTAGGCTCCATCATATGTTATATTTGTGATGAAATAAAACACATCTCCTGAGATTGTCCCCAACTAAGGATGTTTGATATTGACCAGGTGGTGGGCCACACGTAAAGATGATATTAATCGCTAGAACAAAGTGAAACTAGCCTTATGGAATCGATTTCTCTGCCACCCGACTACCAGGTGATTAATATTCTGAGAGTGGTAAGAGATTAGATATACTTACCAAGTTTATGGGGAGGAGAAAAGAGCCTATCATACATATGGAAGGGTGTATTTAGAAATGGACTATAGAGAAATTCCTAGATAAACATTGGGTCCACAATTTCATTCACATCTTAGGGCCCATACCCAAGGCTTTGTACTTGCATGAGGAGACTGATCTGGATTATTTTCGGCACGAAATGAGAGCGAAGATATAATAAATCAATGTACAGATATATCTCGGATATCCAATAATATAACAGAAATGTATCAGAGAGACAACCATAAACACAGAGATACAGTAATACACAATTTTCTATTAATGAGTGAAAATGTACAAAGACTGTAAAAATACAGAGTGAAAAACTCGCTAGAATGGTGGCAACTTATCTCTGAGAATAGATGTGTCTGCTACTCACATTCGCAAGAAGATGATTTTACAATGAGGCTCCAAAGGCCTTTTTATCATAAAGAAAATCCCAACCCCTAAACCTGGAAGATGAAAAGCCAACAGTTTTGTGGACCCCGTTTTGGGTATTTTGGTGTATCAACTTCCTGGGGGCGTAACTTTGGCATACGATCTCCGTTTGGGGCACATGATAGCTCGTTGGAAATTTATCGTTGAGGATATTCATTTAGGGGGCTCAATGAGAGACTTTGGATATCATTGAGAAGATCGATCCCAAAAAACCTTCATTTAGGCCCTCAAAATGGCCCTGGAAGTTAAAAACTATTAAAAATAGTAAATTACCAAAATTGCCAGAACATTGTTTTGAGCTAGTTGGAAAAGGTGGGTGGCCACTGATATACACCTAGATCAATTCTCCCTCCTTAGGAAGAAATGGTCTTCATTGCGTTGAGTGCCTAGGGGAGAGGGAAAAGCGTTTGTTGAACCTACATCTTGATGAATTGTTTTCCTTATTGGAGAAGTTGCACTGCTTATCTTGTTGAAGGTTGTCATGAACATGTGGCTGGAAGGGTTCAACATTTTTAACCAGTCTGGATATATGATATTCATGTGTGCAGAAGGAATCTTTACAATTTGTTGCAATATTGTCGACCTGCTTCTGTTGGACAAAAGGTGCTTGGGTCGAGGCTGTAGTGGTTACAGTATCCTTATATTCACCTTTTGAACAGACTGTGAAGAAGATGAATTTTGTAGTATGAGATACTACCTTGCGGCACTGTTTAGGTGGAATAATAGTCGGAACTACCTATGGTATTCTGTAGATATGACCCCCAGATAAACAATGACACTGTGGGGTCGAGACTCATAAACAGCATGGCTCTTCCACACATATGGTTGGCCCAAGAGAACATCACAGACATCCAGTGGGGAAACATACCATAATACCTCATCCTTAAAGGGTTGGATGTCATATGACAATCATCATTGTTGGTTGACACAAAGATCTCGTCCCTGGTGAAGCCACCCGATGTTGTATGGATGTGGGTGTGGTGTTGTCGACAATCCCAATTGTTTGAGGACCTATGTTGAGATGAGGTTCTTCTAGATTCCGCTATCAACAATAAAATGCAGCGAGGTCCCCTTCACCCACATCTGTGAATGAAAAAGGCACTCCCCCTCTTCAGGATCTGTTGATTCTTCTGGTTGAATTGTTTTGGTCGCGAAAATAGCAATGGGGTCTACGTCGATGATCTATCTTTTACCAGTATTTTCATAATCAGATTATGAATCATGGTTTGGCTCCTTATCTTTGATCTCAGCCACCAATGATTGTTTTTAGCGACATTCCTCGGTGTTTTTCTAAGGGATTTTGTGGAAATCGCACCATTTTCCGGTGTCCTTCTTTGTCTTCCCGTGACCCTTATTTTTCTGTGGCTTGAACTGGTTTTCGGGAGACTGTTTGTTAGGGTTGTATTTATCATACTTTGGTTGTTGTAGATTTGCAGATGAAAACTCTCGTTTGTTCTAGTGCTTAAATTTCTGCTTAATTTAACAGCATATCAATAAGCAGCACCGAGTGATGAGATGTCCAGAAAATCCATTTCAGTTTGGATGTATATGTGTATATCCCCACTGTATTTCAGAACCAAATGTCGTTCGGAGTCCTTGATACCCATCTTGGTGCTCAAGGTATGGAAGATATCGATGAACTCCGGAACTGCTTGTCCCCTCTCTTGCCGCAGTGTGTTACATCTCATGTGCTGGTCCTCATATTTTCCAACAAGGTAATATTGTTCCTTTACCACATCCACAAAAAAATCCCAAGTGGGCTCTACCCCATATATTCCATAATCCTCTATGGAAATTTTCTCCCATTAAGTTTCCCACCAATGTTTGACATGGGGGAGAGATTTAAGGAGTGTGAAGGTGATCTTTTCCCTGTCAGAAAAAATACGAACAAAGAAATAACCTTCTAACATATTTAACCATTTGTCTAGGGAATCTGCATCTATCTGACCTTCAAATACAAGAATATCAAAATTAACCTGTAACTTGAAAGGAGAGGTGCTTCCAAAGTGGTTGTTTGATGAAGATGTGCATGTTTCTATCGGCAGGCGTTGAAGGATGTGGGAAAAATTATCCATCATTCCATCCCTCTGTTGCATGAGAGATTGCTCAAGCAACAGATTGATAGAATCGCTTTTTTCTTCTACCATGGAGGGTTTCTTGGGTGTGTGAGAACTATTTTCTTTAAGAGAGACAAGCTCGAGACCCAACTTGCTATACTAGGACCTCGTCAAGGACATGCACTGAAAAAAACAATCAAGAGAAGCCTTCTCTAATACCACTGATCCAGATTATTTTCGACACGAAATGAGAACGGAGATATAATAAATCGATGTATAGAGATATCTCGGATATCCAATAATATAACAGAAATGTATCAAAGATGCAACGATAAACACAGAGATACATTAATACACAATTTTCTATTAATGAGCGAAAATGTACAAAGACTGTAAAAATACAGAGTGAAAGACTTGCTAGAATGGCGGAAGCTTATCTCTGAGAAGAGATGTGTCCTCTACTCGCATTCGCAACAAGATGATTTTACAATGAGGCTCCAAAGGCATTTTTATCATAAATAAAATCCAAAACCCTAACCCTGGAGATGGAAAGCCAACAATTTTTTGGACCCCGTTTTGGGTAGTTTGGTGTATCAACTTCCTGGGGGCGTAACTTTGGCATACGATCTCTGTTTGGGGCATAGGATAGCTCGTTGGAAAGGTATTTTCGAGGAGATTCATTTAGGGGGCTCAATGACAACCTTTGGCTATCATTTAGATTCTTGATCCAAAAAAACCTTCATTTAGGCCCTCAAAATGGCTGTGAAAGTTAAAAACTGCTAAAAATAGTAAATTACCAAAATTGCCAGAAAATTGTTTTGAGCCAGTTGGAAAAGGTGGGTGGCCACCGATATCCACCTAGATTAGAGACTCAAAGATAGACCCACACATGTAAGAGTCTTAAGGAGGAATTTTTTACAACATTATCCTTCCTTGGAAAGACCCTCGATATCACTTTTGCATTGAAATCCATTAAATCCTTAATTTTTTCTACTAGAGTAGACAGGCCATCAGAATATATCTGTAAGGTGCATTAGCACAAGAAATAACAAAAAAAAAAAAAAAACCCAAATAATTTGTGACACCTTTCCTTCCATGAAATTGAAAGGGGGGGGGGTGTAGTAAAAGAAACAACAAAGGATCCTATGAGAAAAATATACCAAGAAACACTCAATATAAAGAAATTAAATATTGACACTAAATATAATCCCTAGTTAGCATCCATTAGGAACTATTATGATGATTTAATAGTCTCTAAGGTTGCAGCTTTGTTGTGCAAATATTCCATTCTCTTTCCCTATAAATTTATAGACATAAATGAGATAAAATAGGAATTGGGGAGATGAGAATATATCTCGAGGAGGATGCAGAACCCATGGAGGAAAAATCCTATATATTGAACCCTAGGATAAAGGAATGGATGAAGGAGGAAATTGATAAAATTTTGGCAACTAGCTTTATATTCCTAGTAGATGAGTGAGACAGGGTCAACTTGATAGTGATCAAGGATAAGAAAGAAATGGGATGCATATATATTTTTGTATATTGTTGTGGTTTTAATGTAGCATGTGTCCATGGCCCTTTTCCACGCCTTTCAATGACGAACTACTAGACCAAGTAGTGGGGAAAGAATCATACTCCTTCATGGATGATTTTCTTAGCTATCACCAAGTGTGCATAGTAGAGGAAGACAAGAAGAAAAAAACCTTCACCACTGAATGGGGATCATAGGTCTATAATTTCATGCCATTTAGACTAAATAATGCTAGCTATATTTTTCCAAATAGTGATTGCATCATTCATGGAATACATTCACAAATTCCTAAAGGTATACCTAGATGACTATATGATTTACAACTTGTTAAAAGTCCATGTGGCAATGTTGTCACTAATGTTTTAGAGGTTTCATGTTAAGGACCTAACCTTACTAACCCCTCACTTGGGTAGAATAAACTATTTTCTATTTAATAAATGATGGCAATAGTTAGTAAGGCCTATTTAATAATATGAAGAAATCTAATATAAGGAAACTTAATATAAGTTTTTGCTTCTAGAAATATCTTCCTCTAGAATGTTCTTTAGAAGACAAAATTAGTATAAATAGGAGTAGAAGGCATGAAAGTGTTGTCTTGAGAATTATTGTAATAGAGCTATGTTCTAATGGAGGTTTTCCCCTCGAAGAGGCAAGTGAATATACCAATAAAGGTATCATTTTTTGTGTTTTGAATCTCTATACATTGTTGTTCCATTGGTATTTGTTGCAATATTTATGTTTCTTCTTATTATAATACATCTGGTACCTTATAAGTGGTATCGAATCTCTTTCCTCTATAGAAATTGTGGGTAATTGTTTCCAGGGTAGAGACGTGTATTTTTGGTGTCTTTAAAGCACAGAGATCTATCATTCAGTGGGTAAAACTACAGTTGGGGAAGAATACACATAGTAAATATAAATGGTTTCATGGGGTTACTCGAAACAAAAGTTTCACCTTGTTGGAAACCTCTATAACACCTATTAGTACCCCTTCAAGTAATACCACATCAGAAAATATATGTACATGGTCATCCCTCCCACATACGTTCAGGTATATAGGGAGACCCATATGTCTCCTAAAACTAGCTCTAGATTAGTCGATCGGTCACCTAGTTTCTATAGTGATACTAAGAACATCACTCAGGAAGATACTCTCTTGTACCTGGGTAATCGGGTAGTACAGATAAGGGTACGGTCGAGCCTCCTTGGTTGGTTCCCTGAGATATTGAGCTAAGTACTACTATTCAACCCCGCACATATATCATAGAACTATATCATAGGGAAAACCCTTGTCTACAAGACCCATGCAAACCCTAACCCTTGGGAAAGGAAAAAAAAAAAAAAATAGCATAAGGGGTATTTTTCCACACAACCATGCCTCCTACATCCTGGTTGTGGAATTCCTACAGAATTTTACATGTTAATTATTTGGGAATTTTTTCACTACAGTATTATTTAGGTCGAAGTATAACTCTGCAGGAGAAAAAAATATAAAGTATAGTGGTCCCGCCGACACCCTTTTTCGATACCTCTCCCATTGGATTCCTCTCTTGGCACTGATCATCATGGACGTACCTCTCATTTTTCAATTTTTTTCCCATGGACCCACCCCCCTTTGTGAAACCCTTATTTGAAACCTATCCCATTATCTTCCCTCATTTTCCCTGATTGCAGTGGTATATCTCACTTATCAACATTTTTTTAGTGGACCCACCTCCCATCCCCAGCACCCCGACTTTGAAAATGGCCACCACTCACAACCAAGACCTGTAGGATGAAATCAAATAGAACAAGGATACCATCCATAAAATGTCTTATGAATTTGACATATTCTAGGACCACATTAGGAATGAATTTTCCAAAGTCGACAACCGAATTGAAAAATTCATAGGTGAATTTGACACCATCAATGCCACCCTCAACTAGTTGTTGAATCGATCCCAACACCCCCCCTTCTCTAAAAAACCCTCCCACTTATATGGTGTTGAATCTTCCCATAATATGGCCTTTAATTCCAACTCATTTCATCGTGACCCCCATCTTCCTTGAGTTGAGGTCAATAAATTTGATGGCTTCGATCCCACAGGTTGGGTCACCCAAATGGAGCATTATTTTTCTTTTCATGGAATTATTGATGAGTTGGAAAAACTTTGTTATGGTGTTCTCTATCTGGATCCTAAACATTGGCAATGGTGTAAATGATGTAAAAATGCACGCCAGGGGTATGTTGCTTGACCCAGTTTGTTGCAGATATTTATGAATGCTTTGACATGGGCACCCACCATTTAGTTTGTTTGACCAAGTTAAAATAATCTGGCACAATGGAAGACTTTATAACCACCTTTAAGCACTTAGATTTTAGAACAGAGGGAATGAAAAATGCCTTCTTTGGGGAATGTCTTATTAGTGGCCTTAAGGATGAAATTTGTGCGCAAGTCCTCATGTCTCACCCCCAGACTTGGTTGGAAGCTACTAAATGCACCAAAGAAGAGCAATAGATTGTCTTTTCTCAGAACCAAAAACCCTTTTTTCTCCCTCTCCCTCAACCTACCAATCCTACCCCTCATGCCACCCTTCTCAAGATCCATAAATTAACTCAAGAAGAAATGGTTGAATGCCAACTCAAGGGTCTTTGCTATAATTGTGATAAAAAATATTTTTCAAGGAATAAGTGTAAGGAACAAAATATTTTTATGGTCATTTATGAGTATGTTGTTGACGAGGAGGTCAAAGTTTCCCCCATGGAAGAGCTATCGCCAACAGATGATCCTACTCAACCCACTGCTCCACCAAAAGTTGAATCATTGATTTCCCTGCATGCCCTCACTGGCTTATTTGCTCCCCAAACCCTCAAGCTAATTGGATACATTAAGCGTAGGAAATTCATCATCCTCGTTGATAGTGGTAGCACCCATAATTTAGTCATCATCGTATTGCCCGTGAAAACATTTTTTTGTATCCATGCGGTCAACAATTTGCAAATCACAATTGCTAATAGAGGTTCCAAGAAACATGATGGCCATTGTGAAAATGTGCACCTATAAATTGGTCAGTACAATATTAAATATCATATGTTTGATATCAACATGGGTGGTTGTGAAATTGTTCTCGGTGTTGAATGGTTATGGACTCTCAAACCCATCCTCATGGAATTTAAGGACCTCACCATGCAATTGCAACATAAGGGACAACAATATAAATTCCAAGGCATCACAACAGGATCATCTGAGATCATTCGTTCCTACTGAATGGAAAATCTCCTCAAAAAAGGTCATTGTGGAATTATTTCTCCACTCCATTTCATTCACATCATTGAGACACCCTCTATTCACCCTGACCTCCAATGTATACTCTCCCAACACCAAGCTATGTTTAACACTCCCCGTGGACTTCCCCCTTCCCCTAATGTCCATGATCATTCCATTCCTCTAGTACTCGATACTCGTCCTCCCAATGTTCTCCATTATCGCCATCCCTTTTCCTAGAAAATGAAATTAAGAAAATTGTTCAATAATTGATAGAAGAAAGTGTTATCCATCCTAGTACCAACCTATTTTCTTCTCTAGTAGTCATGGTATTCAATAAAGAAGGCACTTGGCACATGTGTCCTAATTTTTGTCCCATCAAAAAACTCACAATCAAAGACAAATTTCCCATTCATGGCATTGATGACCTTTTGGATGAATTGAGTGGTGATCAATATTTACAAAATGTGATCTTTGTTCTGGTATCCACCAAATATGTATTAGAGAGAAATACATCCCCAAGAATGCATTTAGAACTCATGAGGGTCACTATGAATTCTTGGTCATGCCCTTTGGGTTGTATAATTCCCCCTCCACTTTTCAAAGTCTTGTGAATCATGTCTTCCATCCTTTCCTATGTCATTTTGTCTTATTTTTCTTTGATGATATTCTCATCTATAGTAAAACTTGGCAATCCCATCTCTCCCATGTAGATAAATTTCTCCATCTATTGTCTAAGAAGAAATGTTTTATCAAACAAACTAAATGTGTTTTTGGCACCTCTGAAGTTGAGTATCTGGGTCATATTCTAGGAAAGGATGGTGTATGGGTGGATCCTAAGAAAATTGAAGCTATTAAGGATTGCTCTGGCCCTAAAAGTCTTAAAATATTGTGTGGTTTATTGGGTTTAACATGTTATTATTGCAAGTTTGTTTGCAATTATGGAAAAATTGCAGCTCCTCTCACTTCTCTCCTTAAAAAGAATTCTTTAAGTTGGACTCCAACAATTGATCAATCCTCCCAAGCCTTGAAAGAGGCTATAAGCACTACTCCTATCCTGGCACTACTCGACTTCACCAAGAATTTTTTCCTGGAATGTGATGTGTTAGGGAAAGGAATTTGGGCAGTCCTCATGCAAGATGGTCAACCTTTGGATTTCACTAGAAAACAAATATTAGAGAGACATTTGGGCCAATCAACCTATTAAAAGGAAATGTTGGCTATTTTTCATGCAGTGGATCTCCAACATCCTTATCTATTGGGGAAAGGATTCCAAATTAAAATTGATCATCGTAGCCTAAAGTATTTTCTAGAACAAGGAATTTCATCACTGGAGAAAAAAAATGGGTGACCAAGCTGTTTGGATATGATTATGAGATCGTCTAAAAGAAGGGCAAAGAAAATGTAGTTGTTGATTCTCTTTCAAGAAAATATGAACAATAAGGGTCCATCTTTTCCCTCTCATTCATTGTAGTTGATTGGCTTCAGGCCATTCATCTGGAAGGGTTGCAAGACCCAAAAATTTCTAGCCTGATCCAAAAATTGCAACATGATCCTCAATCTTCTCTAGGGTACTCTTAGCATAATGAAGAGATTCACTATATAGGTCACACGTATTTAAGAAAATAGTCGAAACTTAAATCCACGATCCTCTTTGAGTTGCATGCTTCACCCACAACTGAGCATTTAGGGTTTACCAAAACCTTTGAATGGGTCAAACATTATTTTTTTCTTGGATGGTATGAAACACGACAATTGCACCTTTGTGGCTGAATGTGATACCTATCAATGAAATAAGGGTGAAATAGTCAAATCTCTAGGCACACTCCAACCACTCCTGATTCCACCTACTATTTGGAGGGATATTTATATGGATTTAATTGTTGGATTACCTAAATCGAGCAATAAGTCAGTCATCATGGTGGAATTAGATCGTCTTTCCAAATATGCTAATTTATGTGCTCTTCAACACACGTTCACCGCATCCATATTGGCTCAAATTTTTATGGATAATATATTCAAAATCCATGACATGCCTCATTCTATTGTCTCTGACCGAGATCCAAATTTCACCAACAATTTTCGGCAAGAATTATTCCATCTCCAGGGAACCCAATTGCATCTCAACACCACCTATCATTCCCAGACTAATGGACAAATAGAAAATATCAACAAGTGTTTGGAAAAATATTTGTGGTATTTTGCATCCAACAGAAAAAATCAAGGGGATCAATGGCTACCCATAACTAACACATCTTACCATACTTCCACCCACATGACTCCTTTTAAAGCAGTCTATGAGAAAAATCCATCGTCAGTTCTCTCATACATGTTAGGTGTCTTTAAGGTTTAGGATGTTTAAAACAATCTTACAATCTGAGCAGCCATTATTCGTACCTTCAAATAAAATGTGGTCCTCGCTTAGAATTGCATGAAGCAACAAGCATACCAGGGTCATTCTAAACATCAATTTGTTGAAGATGACCAGGTGTTTCTTCATCTGCAACCTTACAAGAAGACTTCAATCAAAGATTAACATTATTAGAAACTTGCCCCAAAATTTTATGGTCCTTATACAATTCTCAATCATGTGGGGCTCGTGGCCTACGAGTTATCTCTACCCATTCATTCTAAGCTCCATCCTATTTTTCAAGTCTCATGCTTAAAGAAAGTGAATGGAGCTAAATGCTAAACTCAAACCGGTTTCCATGATTTGGATGAAGAAGGTTCCATTTGTTTGCAGCCACAAGCAGTATTGGACCAGCGAGAGAATCATCTCATTCATCGAACCATCAAGGAAGTATTAGGTCATTGGAAGGATTCAACTCTAGAAGATGCCACCTGGGAGCCAACTACCATTCTACAACAATTTTCTCATATTCAGCCTTGAGGACAAGGCTATTATTTAAGGGGGAGGGCATGTTAGGGACCTAACCTCCCTAACCCCTCATGTAGGTAGAATAACATATTTTCCATGTAATAAAATCTGACATTAGTTAGTAAGGCCTATTTAATAATGTGAACAAGTCTAATGTAAGAAGACTTGATAGAAGCTTTCGCTTTTAGAAAGATCTTCATCTAGAATGTTGTTTAGAAGATATAATTAGTATAAATAGGAGTAGAAGGCATGAGAAATTATTGTCTTGAGAATTATTGTAACATATGTCTACTCTACTAGAGGTTTCCACCTTGAAGAGCCAAGTGAACTTGGATTTCTATCAATAAAGGTATCATTTTTGGTGTTGTGATTCTCTATACTTTGTTGTTCTATTGGTATTTGCTACAATATTTATATTTCTACTTATTATAATATATATGGTACCTTAAATGTCAATTATTATAGACATCCATCCATATAAATAATTTCATTTTCTATACACATTTTTTTACCCTCTTGGGACACGTTGTTTACCAAGACAACATGTTGGTTAACCCCGCCAAGATAGCAACAATTGTCACTCTTAAAGCCCCAACCAATGTACACAACCTATGTTTCAATGTTGGGCCACTCAAGTTATGGTCATAGGTTCATAAAAGGGTATAAATGCATCACTTCATTGATGGTTTCCCTTATGGTCCTAGAAATCCTATCATTTATCACTAGTCCACAAATTTCATACATAAATTGCAATATTAATAATTTGGTAATCATATTGGTGTAGTAATATTTAGGTTGGAGTACAACTTATTTGAGACCTATCTCAATAGAATCCTTGTGCTAAGTTGATCACTATGGTACCACTCTCTAGTAAGCCTTTTCGGTGGACCTGTCCACACCACTACCATGAATCTATTTCAAAATACCCAAGATAGAGTGTTGATTTCATTGGTACCACTCTCTAGTAACTTTTTTTTCTTGTGGAACCACATATCTATAACTACAATTCGAGACATACAACTATCCAAAAATTCTTTTCACTAGAAATTATTTGTGATGAGTTGCAACATGACATATATCACAACCACTCTTATGCTCAATAAAATCTTGGTGTCAATCATGACTATCTAACCAACCTGGAGTCACTACTTGATCAAATGTACAAACTCATGGTGATGAAAAATTATATCCTCACTTCACAATTCTTGGGTTATTAATGTCCAAAACATCCTTCCCAAAATGAAGGGGATGAATCATCTAACCCCAATGGGCATCACTCCACCCCTCTTGTTTGTGATTAGATGACTCCCACGTGGAACCGACTTTCTAAAGTTCATCTCAACAAATTTCATGGATTTGATCCCACTAGATGGGTCACTCAAATGGAACATTAATTTTTCCTATATGGCATTACAAATAAAATTGAAAATTTGTGTAGGTGTCTTATATTTGGATCCTAAATGTTGTCAATGGTGGAAATGGCATAATAAATCCCACTATGATTACATTTCTTGAACACAATTTGGCTCATACCTTTATGTATTATTTGAAACAGACACTTTTTATTTGAGATGGTTGACCAAGCTTAAATAATCTAGCATGGTCGAAGATTTCAGATCTTATTTTGAGCAACTGACCATCCACACCAAAGTCATGTTCAATACATTTTTCAAGGAATTATTTATCATTTATATGAAAGAACAGATACATGCACAAGTCTTAATGGCTCATCCTCCTACTTGGTTGGAAGCCTCTCAAAGATCCTGGGAATCCCAAAAGGTGGTGAATGATTGAATTAAAAAGACCTCATTTATTTCTCATTCTGATGTAGGAGCATCACTCCACCTCAGCACGCACTAGTCGATTAGTACATGTGGTGCACATTCAAGGAAGGGAGAGGCGTCGCCCTCTAATTTGACCTTCGAAAATATGAGGCATGATCCAGGAAATTAATGTCGACAGGATGGAAGATCCAAATTGTGCCTTCACACAAGATGGAGATAAGGTCGCCATTAAGTGGTTGACGGTAGGAGGGATCAGCATACGATTTGGAGAATATTTCCATCATTGTAATTTTCACATTAGACAGGCATTTTGAATGGTGATTTGACACCACTAGCTTAGCTTGGAGGGAAGCTCGTCGAGCCCCTCTTGTATAAATATTCGTATTGTTGCCAGTAGAAAGGGTTAGCTAAGATAGAGTTAGAAAGGAGGAGAAATGCATAGGAGGTAGGTGTGTGTAGGGAGAAAAACACAGAGAGCCAAGACTCAGTTGTAGCTCAGACTCTACTATTGTAATGAACATTCTACCATTAATAGAAAATGATAGTTTTTTTTTTGTTATCAATTTATGTGAAATGGATGTTGTGTTATGAATGCCATTTATATGCATTTGAATTGTAGATGAAAGTTGGAAATTGTCTACAAGGATAGAGATACAGTTTTCTATCTGTAATGGTGTTGAATTAAGTTTGTTTCTCTAGGTTAAGTGAAAGGAGTGCGCAACAGAGGGTGGAAACTCTATGAGCCAATGCAAGGAGTGCATGTATGAACTCAGTGGAGTCAGAAGAGAAGTTGTCAGGAGGGCATACCAAGACAATTCAAAGACTTGGGAGGAAATTTCAAGGCAGTTGGGTACCTTGGAAAGAAAGACTGTGTAGGAGGAAACACAATCCAGAGTTATTGAACAATTTGAAACAAATTTCCAGGAGGGCATAGACCAAGTATGAGAGCATACAAGAACAACACATTCTGAAGTGTTGGAATCCTTAAGAGAATCCCAGGGTTCTTGAACACTTTGAGGAAGGAAGGCTTTGCAAGAGTGCATCGACAAAGGAAAGGAGATATCTTAAGATGCTCAGATAGGCTAAGGGAGAAGTCGTCGAGAAGCTTAGACAAGTGCAAGGAGTGTGCCCAAGAGACTATAAGTCTATGTTACAAGCTCAGGAGGAAGAATGAGAAGTTGTCAGGAGGGTACAAGAAAGTTCATAGAGGAACAGGGAACCACGAAGGTTTTCAAGCCGAGCAAAGTCACAGAAGAACCTGCGCAGAACTCTGCAAGGAGTGCAGAAGAAGTTCGAGAATAGCCTAAGTCTCGAAGGAGGAATTTTCCCTAAGTGTGCAAAGGGGTCAAGGACTTGACAAAGTCTCGAAGACAGTGAAATCTTCCATCGTCGGAGGAAATGGGTGGCTAAAGATCAAGAGGTTCGGGAGCAGGAACTTCGGGAGGTTTTTCGAGAGCAAAAAGGGATCTTAGCGAAGTCACGAAGAGCAATTTGAATCGAGGCCGTCGGATCTAGAAGGACATGTGGCATAGATCCACGTATTTCAGAGGAGGAACCCTTCGGAGAAAATTCAAGAGGAGAATACACGAAGAGCTGAGAGTCGAAGTAATCTTGGTCGTCCATTTATATAGGACGTGTGGCGAGAAATCATCACTTAGTTGATTCGCAAATCGGGAGAAGAAGAGTTGGGAGAAGAGAGGATTGGCGAAGTCTGAGCTCGTGATTCGATCTCAACCGTCGATCGCAAGGAGAACGCGGACCATAGATTTGGTCCCAAAGAATTCACCGATTCGGGAATCGGGGAAAAGGGAGAAAGGAGCTCGTGAAAGTTTCGAAGCACAGAATTGCGAAGGGAGCTAGCCCACAGTCATAGTCTGTGGTCACATATAGGGAGGGAAGCCTAGCATAGAGATCTAGTGTTCGTTGGCGTTAAATTTGAAAAGCGCTAAGGAGAGGGTCTGCGGGTGCCACACAACCTGCGTCGAGAAAGTAAAGGGCATGTGTCAAGTTAAAATTGGTTCCCATTAGGGGCCCGACGAACCATTCGGTTCGATGACTTGAACGATCCTAGACCGAGAGGTCGAGCAACCCCAAAGGAGAAGGAGAAGGGGACGGGGTTTGCGACAAGTGGTATCAGTGCCTGATTTTTCTCTCAAGTGGAGAGAAGAGGATAAGTTTTTTTTTTTATCAGAGCCTAATTTTTCTCTCAGATGGAGAGAAGAGGATAAGTTTTTTTATCAAATCCTGATTGTCTGCAGATTGTAGGAAAAGGTGAAGAGAGACAAAGTAAGACGCTTTGTGGAGACTGTTACAAGGTGTGCAACAGATGGTAAACAACCAGGTGGGTTGTAGGTGAAGCAAGATGGTCGTTGGAAGTTATGAGTGCGGTCAAAGAGAAGTCCATTCGCAAAGGATCAAAACGGAGATGAACAAGGAGCTCAGGGAAATCCTTGAAGAGATGGAGAAGCTAGCATTAAAGATGCAACAAGAGGAAAAGGTGCGTTGGAGGTATGAATGGCCTTTGAAGAGGACAACTAAATGGCTTGTTCAGAAGTTGTTGGTTAGAAGGCAACAACAAGTGTTAAAATGGTGGATGAGGAATGTTGAAAACCTTAGTCATGAGGGAAAGAGATCTGGAAGAGGTCCCGTACGTTGCTAGGTGGGCAATGAGAAGGGATCATTGGATCTCATAAACTACCAGGTGGGAAGAGGAGACATCCTGAATTTCCAAGTGGGCAAGGGAGGAGAGATGATATCAGTTGAGATTTCACGTTAGAGGGTGTTGACAGATGAGGAGGAGGCCGAAGAAATACCTCGTGCAGGTGAAGATTCACGCGGAATTGTGGGTCATGTGAATGAATATGTTGAGAAGTTAAAAAAAATCGTCGTCGAGGAGGAGTATCAGAGGACCATTCTGATCATTGGGGGAGTCGATATATTCCTACCAAGCGACTGAGAAGAGGTTAGCACGGAGGTTGCATATGCAACATAGGGATGGCAAGCAGAGACTGTCATGGAGGAGGAACAAATACTGAAGTTTGTGCCAACAAGAGGAGAATGCCCAGTTGGATTACTCACCCAGTGGGAGATGGATTTAAATGCCCTAGAGGATTGGTTAGACAGTCTGGAACCAAAAGGTGGCTTCCATAAGATAGCCATTCTAGAGGAGACACACCAGCATGAGTTGCAGCTGGAGAAAGTTGAAATGGAACCAGCTGAAGAATTAACAGGAGTCAATCTGTCAAAAGTAATAACTGAGAAGAATCCCAGTGACGAGAAGCCTGCAGGAGTGGAAGCTGCAGCAGTGTGGAAAACTAAGGCCACAAGAGGTGAAGAATATAACTTGGGAAATCAGTGTGATTTACCCATGGACAAGGAAGAAGTGCAGCAAGCTAGTCTGCAAAAGGAGAGCCAGTCGATGGACCAGTTGGACGAGGTGGTTGAGGAGATAAGGAAGTTGATGTTGGGGTTGGCAGAGGAAGCAGTCAGCAAGGAGAATTTGGACAGAAATAAACCTACACAAGTAGTGGGGATGATGCAGCGAAGCAGAGGATTAGGAAGACATCTCCAGGAAAAAGTTTGGGACCCAGGAGGATTTCAATAGAGCTAGAAAGCTCATGAGTAGGAGCTCATGATTTTCATAGTCGTGGATTATGATGCAGGAGCATCGCTCCACCTCATCACGTGCCAGTCGATTAGTACGCGTGGTGCACATTCAAGGAAGGGAGAGGCTTCGCCCTCTCATTTTTCCTTCGAGAATCTGAGGTGTGATCTAGGAAATTAATGTCGACATGATGGAAGAGCCAAGTTGTGACTTCACACAATATGGAGATAAGGTCTCCATTAAATGGTTGACGATAGGAGGGATCTGCATCTAATTTGGAGCAGATTTCCATCATTGTAATTTTCCCATTAGACATGCGTTTTGAATGGTGATTTGACACCACTAGCTTAGCTTGGAGGGAAGCTCGTCGATCCCCTCTTGTGTAAATATTTGTATTGTTTCTAGTAGAAAGGGTTAGCTAAGATAGAGTTAGCAAGGAGGAGAAATTCATATGAGGTAGGTGTGTGTAGGGAGAAAAACATAGAAAGTCGAGACTCAGTTGTAGCTCGGACTCCACTAATGTAACAACATTCTGCCATTAATAGAAAATGACACTTTTTTTTCTGTTATCAATTTCTGTGAAATGGATGTTGTGTTATGAATGTCGTCTATATGCATTTGAATTGTAGATGAATGTTAGAAATCGTCTGCAGGGATAGAGATACAGTTTTCTATCTGTAAGGGTGTTGAATTAAGTCTAGTTCTCTAAGTTAAGTGCAATGAGTGCGTGAAAGAGGGCAGAAACTCTGTGAGCCAACGCAAGGAGTGTGTGTCTGAACTCAGTGGAGTCAGAAGAGAAGCTGTCAAGAGGTCATACCAGGATAATTCACAGACTTGGGAGGAAATTTCAAGGCAGTTGGGTACCTTGGAAAGAAATATTGTGTAGGAGGAAACACAGTCTAGAGTTACTGAACACTCTGAAATGAATTGCCAGGAGGGCATAGAGAAAGTACGAGAGCGTACAAGAACAACACATTCTAAAGTGTTGGAATACTTAAGAGAATCCCAGGGTTGTTGAACACTCTGAGGAAGGAAGGATTTGCAAGAGTGCATCGAAAAAGGAAAGGAGATGCCTTAATATGCTCAAATTGGCTAAGGAAGAAGTCGTCGAGAAGCTTAGCCGAGTGCAAGGACTATGCCCAGGAGAGTGTAAGTCCATCTTAAAATCTCAGGAGGAAGAACGAGAAGTTTCCAGGAGGGTATGGGAAATTTCATAGAGGAACGAGGAATTGCAAATGTTTTCAAGCCGAGCAAAGTCGCAAAAGAACCTGCGCAGGACTCTGCAAGGAGTGTAGAAGAAGTTCGATAATAGCCTAAGTCTCAAAGGAGGAATTTTCCCTAAGTGCGCAAAGGGGTCGAGAACTTGTTGAAGTCTCAAAGACAGTGAAATCGTCCATCGTCGGAGGAAACAGGTGGCAAAAGATCGATAGGTTCGGGAGCAGGAACTTCGGGAGGTTTGCCGAGAGAAAACAAGGATCTTCGTGAAGTCGCAAAGAGTGATTTGAATTCAGGTCGTCGGATCTGGAAGGACACGTGGCAGAGATCCACGTATTTCGGAGGAGGAACCCTTTGGATAAAAGTCAAGAGGAGAATACCCAAAGAGATGAGAGCCGAAGTAATCTTGGTCGTCCATTGAGATAGGACACGTGGCGAGAAATCAACACTTTGTTGATTCACAAATCGGGAGAAGAAGAGTTGGGAAAAGAGAGGACTCGTGAATTCTGAGCTCATGATTCGATCTCAACCATCGATCGCAAGGAAAATGTGGACCGTAGATTTGGTCCCGAAGAATTCGTCGATTCAAGAATCGAGGAAAAGGGAGCAAGCAGCTCACGAAAGTTCTGAAGAACGGAGTCGCGAAGAGAGCTAGCCCATGGTCATAGTCTGTGGTCACATCAAGGGGAGGAAGCCTAGAATAGAGAGCTAACATCCGTTGGTGTTAATATTTGAAAATCACTAAGGAGAGGGTCTGCGGGTGCCACACAACATGCGTCGAGAAAGTAAAGGGCATGTGTCAAGTTAAAATTGGTTCCCATTAGGGGCCTGACGAACCATTTGGTTTGGTGACTTGAACGATCTTAGACCGGGAGGTCAAGAAACCCTAAAGGAGAAGGAGAAGGGGGGCGGGGTTTGAGACACATCCCCATCCCATTATTCCCCCCCATCAATCCCTCTCCATCCTCTTCACCTCTCAAGATGGATAAGTTAACATGAGCCCAAATTGCATAGTGCCAAATTAAAGGTCCTACTACAACTGTAATGATAAATATTTCCCTGGGTATAAATGTAAGGAGAAAAAACTCTTTATGGCCATTTTAGAGGAAATTTGTGATGAAGAAGATGAATTTATAACTCCAAAGGCTCTTCATCCATCTACTAAATACATTCCCCATCTAATCATAGGATTTTGAACCATAGATGAACCAAATATACTCCAAGAGTTTCTCGTTTCCAGTGTCATTTTCCATAGTACCATCCCTTATTCATCACCAATCATCATGGTCCTGAATAAAGAAGGTACTTAGCACATGTGTCCTGACTTCCTAACTCTGAAAAATATGGTTTTCAAGGGAAAATTTCCCATTCCAATCATTGATGAACTTTTGGATGAAATCAACGGTGGTCAACTCTTCACCAAACTCAATCTTTGAATGGGATATCATGAAATTCACATGAAAGAAGTGAATATTCCTTAAACGTATTTCTGCACTCGTGAAGGCCATTGTGAGTTCTTGGTCATTCCCCTTGACCTTTGCAATGCACCTTCCACCTTCCAAAGCCTCATGAAAAAATACTTAAACCCTTTCTACATCATTTTATCCTCGCCTTTTTTTACAACATCTTGATCTATAGTAAAACTTGGCAAGCCCATGTCACCCATGTGTATTAGTTATTACAACTACACATTGATCATATACTCCTTCTTAAGAAGTCTAAATGTGCATTTGGTGTCTCTAGAGTGGAATAATTGGGATATATTGTTAGTGATGATGGTTTGCATGTGGATCCTAATAAAAATAAAGTGATGAAGGATTGGAATTGCCCCAAAACTCTTAAAATTTTAAGAGGTTGTCTTAGTCTCACTAGTAATTATAGAAATTTTGTAAGGAACTATGGTAAGATTGTAGTTCCCGTCACAACCTTGCTAAAAAACTGATTTTGGTTGGAATGACACCACAGAATGGGCCTTCTAGGACTTGAATAATGTTATGTGTACAACCCCAATACTCGCTTTGCCTATCTTCACTAAAACCTTTGTCTTGGAATGTGAAGCTTAATGTAAAGGCATCGGAGTATTACTCATGCAAGAGGAATGAACATTGGCTTTTACTAGCAAACAACTATGTGAGAGACACTTGGGAAAATCCACTTATGGAAAGGAGATGGTGTATATATTTCATGTTGTGGATATCTGGCATCCATACCTCCACAAACAACATTTCCAAATCAAAACCAATCATAGCCTAAAATACTTCATGGAGAAAAGGATTTCTTCCCCTGAGCAACAAAAATGGGTCACTTAAATGTTGGGGTATGACTATGAGATAATTTATAAGAAGGGAAAGGAGAATGTGGTAGCAGTTGCTCTCTCTCGAAAATATGAAGAGGAAGGGTATCCCATTTCATTGTCTTTCATAGTATCATAGTGATTGAGTGATGTCCACAAAGAATGGCTAACATATCCCAAGATCATTAGACTAAACCAACAACTCTAAATGTAACCCCATGCATATCACGAATACACTTGGAAAAATGAAGTGATTCATTATAAAGGATGTCTTTATTTAACCAAGTAGTGAACTTTCAGATCATGGGTATTTTCTGAACTACATTCCTATTCTACAATAGGTCATTCATGTTTCATAAAATATATGAAATGATCAAATGTTATTTTTTCTGGGAAGACATGAAGGACATATGCAGCTTTGTGGCAGTGTGTGACATTTTCCAATGACACAAGGGGGAGACAGTGAAACCTACAATTAAAATCCAACCTCTACCCATTTTTCCAGTTGTATGGATTGACATTTCTACGGATTTCATTGTAGGGTTACCAAATTTTGGCAATAAATTTGTAACCATGGTTGTAGTTGATCGCCTTTCCAAAAATTATCATTTTTGTTCTCTCTGAAATGCCTTCAAGGCCTTTTCTATAAATAAAGTATTCATGAATAGTGTATTTAAACTCCATGGTATGTTTCACTTGATTATGATAGATCATGACCCCACCTTCACTATCAATTTCTGGAAATAGTTTTTTTGGCTCCAGAACACTCAATTAAATCTCAACATAGCATATCACCCCCAAATTGATGGTCAAAATGAAGATATCAATAATTTCTTGGAACATATTTTCAAATATTTACTTCAAAGAGATAATCCCAATGGGTTTAGGGGCTACCTATAATTGAATGGTAGTATAATACAACTTCTCATGGTGCCACTCAAATGAATCCCTTTGAGGTTTTCAATGCCCAAAATCCCCCATTAGTAGTATCTTATTTACTTGGAGTCTCTATGGTGCAGTTGGTTGACAAAACCCTCATATCTCAAGCTAACATTCTCCACACTCTCAAGTATAATTTGTTCATGGCTCAAAACATGATGAAGCAATAGGTTGATCAGTATCATTCTTAATTCAATTTGACAAAGGGGATATGGTGTTCCTATTGAAATCCTCTTACTCCAACACCTAGGTATCTTGTTATATAGTGATTTCCTTACATCAAATCAAATTATCATCTCACAAAATAAAAATACACTGCTAAAATATTCAACTCAAATAAATCTAGTGGAAGTAAAACTAGAAACCAAATCATGCACACATAAACACCAATATTTTTGGGTAGATACACTTGGAAAAACCCCAGATGGAAAACTAGTATTGAGATGGTTTATTATGATAAAATCAGGGCTCTTGTAATAGGGATAATGGCCCACTAAGAGAAATCAACTCCAGACAAACCTAGAAAACTATGATATGTTGTACGACCCAGATATGACACATGTGTCAAAGTGTATGTGCCTTTCATTAAGTAAACCCGCATATACGTGCCTATCTCCATTGACGCTCGTGTTCACGACCTCAATGATTGTATGACAAAATCCATATAGTGCAACCCTTTCATATGGATTTGTTCAATTGAAACCCACTTGTGTCTGCCTTTGTTCTCTCTTCTCCTTGACCTAATCTCTATACTAAATTCCTTCTCCACCTATCCTAGATATCCTTGAATCATATTCCTTTGTGATCCAACCCGCTCTGTGTCAACTATTTTCTCCTTCACCCTAGCCTTACTTTTATAACATTGAGTTATAACCTAACCCTAATCTTCAAAGTGATTGACGGTTGAGATTACTTCTCACCTCACTTGATATTAATGGATATATTAATGTTGATTAACTTTAGCATTTAAATAACTCAACTAATTAATAAAAGAACTTTACTTTAATAATTCCTTTAATTAAAGTAAATTCAAGGATAAAAAGATTTGGACGATTTCCAAATGTCTAAAAACAGACCTGTGTGGAAATACATGTCTGATGCTACCATGCATCAACACTCCCTCTTATCAAGGAAGTTATTTTTCACCACTCCAGGATTTTCTTTGAAAAACAAAAACTTCCCTTTTACCAAGGGTTTGGTCAAAATATCTGCAACCTTCTCATATGTGGAAATACATTGAAGCTTCATTGCTCCCTTATGGATATTATCTCGAATAAAGTGGTATCTAATCTCTATATACTTTGACATGTCATGGAACTTTTGGATTACTAAGAGGGGGGGTGAATCATTAATGAGAAATTTATACACTTTTAACCACAATTTATATTCCTTTAATTTATTCAACAATGTTCATCAATTAATCATTAACATTTTATTGCATCATACAACATTAACATCCATCAATGCATAATAAACAATAATAGGCACATCCACACAATGCACAATACACCAGTATTTTACGTGGAAACCCAATGCAGGAGAAAACCATGGAATGTTTTTCTTATATGTCGTTAATAATTACATTCAAGGAAGCACCAACTTCCAATTCTCCAGTTGCAACTAGAAGGAGGCTCTGACCCCCTATTTTTAGGCTACAACCTAAGGGAAGTTGCACCTCCCCAATTCTCTAGCTACAACCAGAAGGAGGATAAAACCCCCTATGTTCTCCAACTACAACCGGAAGGTGGCTACAACCACCTAACCTTGCCCCATCCTCTCGCCCTAAAATATAAGTGAAATGATGAAACAACTACCACATTGTCATTGTGAGATATACCACTGTAAACCTATACCAATCTGTCCCAACAACCTGTAACCAACCTATGCCATTGTCTTATAACCAACCTCTACCTGTACTCAGCCTATACCAACAAAACCAACAGGTACGTGACCTATCTATTATGCAACTTTCGTATGTATGCGACCTTTATATACTGCAACATGCATATGTACGCGGCATGTCTATACTACAACCAGCGTATGCCTTTTGAAACTAGGGTTTTCACATTCCTGAATAACTTTGACCCTTTGTTTCCTCTATCACATCAACCTGTAACTTCTCCCAACATGTACCAATCAACCTGTGCTATCAATCATGTACATCAATCACTCACACAACCTGTACCATCACAAGTGCATCAACTATGCATATCACAATACCTCATAACCATCACCAAGACCAAGATGTGATTTTACTAATATATCAAGATATATATGCCACATCATCCATATATCATGTGTCAACAATACTACTAGCAAGTGCCTCTAAACATGTATCGAACATGTACCAATCATGTGTCTCCAACACTACTATCAAGTGCCTCTAACAATGCACCACACATGTACCAATCATGTATCAATAAGTCAAACTATGACTCATCAAGATGTACCAACATCACCATACCATACACCTCATGTATGTTCCAACTCATCAACTATATGTCCCAACATGTATCTCAACCATATACCAAAGACATACCAATATAACCAAAAAAAAATCTCTTATCAATACATCACACAATACATGATCCAAATACCATAAACCCTTACATCAAACCATGTGTCAAAACATCATTGTTATGTAGCCTCAAGTGTGTACCAATCATATATCAATACCGCTAACAAAATCCTCTCACAATGTACCATAATATATACCAATAACACTCACACATGTACCAACCATTTACTACAACAAATCTTCCTCAAACTAACCAACAACTTCACTAGCAGATCACAACCAAAAACCCTCAACCGTGTACTAAAAAATACAAGATATGCCTCAACACTCACCCCAACAAGATGTAACAATAATGAATACTAAATATACCTGTTTTTTTATTTTTGTAGATATATCTCATACAATAAGTGTCATACAACCAACAACCTCTCTAGGGAAAACTCTCAATATCCCATAACCATATCTCATGAAGACAAAATATCCAACTACTCATAAGAATGTGACATACCTTTTGAATCTATAGATAGATCTGTTGTACCTGATCACAATAGGCTTTCCTAGGAGATTTCTTTGAGAATCTAGAGACCTGGCATATTCATATCCTCAAGCTTTCATGGCTTTTCCCAACTGTACGTGACTATTCCTTCTTCAACATGCATATGTACACACTATGTTCTCCTTTGGAATCTGTATGCATGTACTTTGTTCCACTGTAGCCCTAAAACACCTCAAAAACTAGGTTTTTTTTCAGTATTTCTACAACTCCGAAACTTTCGCCGTCAACCCTCCTTTACTACCTCAGACTTGCGTAACTTGATGTATCAATGTGTACCTGCAATAGACCTTTCACGCAATAGATATTAAATGATATTCCAATAGGTAGGGTAGGTGTTAATGGGAGAGCCTTTCTCTCGTATTTATACTTCCATGTAGCTTCCTCAAGGGGTTACCTTCTAACCAACTTAACCCAACTTCCTTCTTCTAAGGCTAGCCCACTTCTAACCACTTGTCCACTTACAACCACTTTATCCACAAATAGTAATCTCTCCACTTCTAGTTGCAACTAACTTTATTATTTAAAAATTTATTTTGAAACCACTTTGACTTACCCATAAATAGTAAACTCGCCACTTCTTGTTGCAACCACTTTGACTACTTTATTATTTAAATATTTTTTCTTTACTCACAACTTCTTGTTGCAACTAACTTTTCTATAAATAGTCAATTCATAAATTCTTTGCCCTTAACTAACTTCTTGTTGCAACTAACTCTTCTATAAGTAGTCAATTCATAAATTATTTTCCCTTAACTAACTTCTTGTTGCAACCACTTTATTATTTAATTTATTTATTGGTCAACCACTTTGACTATTCAATCTTTTCATCTCAACTACTTTACCATAATTACCAAACCCACAACTTCTTGTTGCAACTACTTTATTTTAATTATTTTATTAATACAACAATTATACCCATGATTAACTCCTAGTTACCATCAATTTGACTAGTACACTTCTTCTAGGAGCTTCTAGAATAATTTGACTTATTTGTCCTTCTAGATAACTCATGAGGGTTCTCCAACTTCACATGGCCATAAATCTCTAACCGTGAGGAGTTATGTGACATTCCACATATCACCATAAATGGCATGGCATGTAATATCCATCTAGAATAATCTTAACTATAATGTATTAGTCTCCATACCATTATACATCCCCTTAACCATATTGTTGTGCTACTTGAATTCGCTACCTAACTTCTCCAAGGGTTGACACCAATCTCTAAGGGTTGACATCAATCTATAATATCACTCTCCAAGGGTTGACATCAATGAAAACCAACAATCCAAACAAACTATCCATCAACCTAAGACAACGATCTAATAGGAATACTGGATTCTCTGAGAGTTTGATACAACTCTGATTATCTCAATATATCACCATAGGCTCCAACTCCTGATCAAATAAATTCGTAAACAATTTGTGAAGCTAAATGGATTCACATCTAGCCATACTCCCTTCCATATACTATGCCTCTACTTAGCTAAGTGCTACAAAAATTTTCTTCCTGTTGAACTAAGTAATCTTTGTTGGTCCCAAGCAGAAGCAACACCCCGAACTGCTCTTTGTGTCTACTACACTCCCTACCCAATCTAAGTTTGTATATTCCTACAAATCCACTCCATATCCTTCAAGATACCTCAATATATAATCCACTCTACCTCTCAAGTCTCTGAGCACATGATTTACTTCTATCTAATGCACCTTCCTTGACTCCACCATGAACTGACTCAAGATGTTCATAGCAAAACATATATTTGGCCCAGTATTGACAAATACATAAGGGAACCTATCAACTTCATGTATATCTTGGGATCCACCAACTATGAATCTGAAGTGAGAAATTTCTTCAAATTGGTGTGTTGAGGAAAAGGTATGGAACACCTTACTCAATCATTTTCATATCTTTCCTGGCTAGGACATGAAAGTTGGGAATATCACCTAGGGTTTATAGCCTCAAAATATTCACTCAATTTGCAAGTATTACTTACAAGGACTGAGGTTGATTTTATAATTTTAAATATGTTGCAATATACAATAAAATTTATAAAAGCTATTGGAATGTACATAGGTTTTACGATAAAGTAAACATGGAGATTGTTGAGTCTCCATTTTGACACCTCTATTACCCTATATTATCCTCTATCTGAGCCAAATTTACCTCTAACATGTGTATATTTTGTCCATTTCCTCCACAAACCTACCTTGTGACCTTATTCATATGCATAATGAGGTAACCCATGTTAAAACATGATTTTTTTTATTTTCTTGATTAATTGGGATTAAATGGTTTATTATTTATGCTCCTAATTACTTTCACTGATATTTACAGCTTCATGACAAGGAATCAACTCATTCGATACTTCCACTGGTCTAGTACTGCATCGACCCACTGATCTGGTACCCCGCCAGATCCGATACTCCATCTGATCTGGTACCAATACTCCTCCTAATACGGTACTTTGTATTGATCTGGTACTACCTTCGCGTTCATCCGGTACCAGCTCTATGCCTCTTTCGGTACCAGCTCTGCACCTCTTCCAGTACCAGCTCCATCTGGTACCATCTTTGCACCTCTTCACATACCAGCTCTATGCCTCTTCTGGTACCCAGATTTATGATTGTGCTAGTCCAGTACTAAACCCCTGCCTACAGGATTCTGGTACCAACTATGCTAGTTCGGTACCAACTATGATAGTCCGGTACTAGAAATAATTTGAAATGTTGGAATGTCTCTAGAATAAAATCGGGGACATGGGTTTTGTCCAGAGCGGCGTTTACATGCGGACACATGAAGAAGAATTCACCCATCTCACATGTGTGGACCTCCAGCTCAGGGGGAATGATTCTGCAAAAATTAGCAAAAATCTCAAACTGCCAACTTGCGCCTTGATTTCCATGCCGATGGAATCAGATCTAGAAATTATACGAAATGGGTTTTGTCTAGAATGTGGAAAATTGAGTAATAAGCGGGCATGTTTCCAAAGTTTGAATTTGATTAGAAGATATCAGTGGATCTCTACCTCGAATCTACCCAAATTGATGAAAAACCTAGATTTTTGGGATTTATCCTAAAATTATAAAAATTGTTTTCTTAGTTTGGGGATTCGGTTTCATCTATTCCTCCATGGATTTTATATATAAATAAGACCTCATAGGTCTAAATCCAAGGAGGGGGAATTGTTATGTTGTAAGTTTGGTTCTTGAAGGGAAGAAGAATAGTTATGATGTAAGATTGGTTTTTGAAAACTATTGATTGTACTCTGTTTTTCTGAAATAATGAGATAAGTTGCAATTCATGGATTTCGTGGGTATGATCAAATATTATTTTCTGTAAGTGTTTCTTAATCTTCCTTATTGGTATGGAAAGGGCCCACTGACCCAATCAAGGTAAGCTTCATTGTATTTTATTTGTAAATATAATTCTGGAGTTTTGTCTATGTGTGAATAGAATGATTCTGTAATTAATCATAGCATTTAACTTCAGTCCTGCTATGTTTCAATGATACATTTGATGACATTGAGTGAGTAATAATATTGTGTATAGTATGAGTGAAATGATTCATGATTGATTAACTGTTATTTCTGTGTGTGTCATTTTCTAGATTAGATATTTTAATGATTGTTGTTATCTTGCAAGAATTAGTCTCAAGTGGAGCCTCTATCTCTCACCCTACACGATTCTGTAATGGAGTGCTCCCTTCCACTTAGAATTTCCTTTCATAATCAATTAAGTTACATCTTGTGAATACAGGTATAACTAAGACCTCTATCTCTCACCCTACATGTGCCTAAAATGGTGTGTCTTCCTTCACCCGTGATTTCCTCTAGCATTGATTGATGTCTTCATTTGAGCATATGCAGAGTGTTAGTTGTTATTAGTCTAGATGTTGCAGGAAAAAAGTCAAAGTTTATAAGTCTACTTCATGAGCCTATAATGAACAGACTAGTCACCTAAACAAGAGTTTGAATCATATTTATTTTATGAGCTTTGCTTTCTAGCTTTTGAATTGTGTGAAGATTGTTATTTTTAAAAGTGTGTGTTTGTTTCTAAATGGTTTTCTTATCTAAGCTATACTAAACAAACATAGGAACCTACCTATTATCGGCACATATAGTGCATCAACTCTACTGATTACAAATATCCATCGATAATTTATGTTTGGTAATATTATGCATATAATTGCACCAACAGAGATCAAAATCGAAAAAGTAACCAAGTCACGAAAACATATGTATGAGACAGAATAACAATCTGATTTTATTTCATTTTGCGATACCAAAAGTGTTTTTCTCTTTACAAACCCCTACGAGGGTATGGACCAAAGTCTAATTTAGAGATATTCGATGAACACCATACAAAAAGACTCTAACATTAAAGTAAAACTGAAATTAATAATCTGGATCAGCTTGCCACAAATTGCTGCCATTTTGACTCTGCAAGATATCATTTATCAGCAATGACAAATAATTCACAAACAGACAAGAATACACAGACTATCAAAGATGAATCAACACCTCTAAAACAAGTGGTTGAAAGTGTGGTTCAGTCTTGAACCTTGTTGTCTACAATAAGACCTTGTTGTCAACAAGAGAAATAGGCTTTCAAATAAAATCAGAAATGAATGAAAAATGAAACTATCTCATGTAACTAAAGAGAAAACCTTAGTCTTTTTTTCTCCTTCTATTCTCCCCCTTTTGTTTCTTCTTCTCATTGAGTTTTTATTCTTTCCCAATAAGTTGAAGTAGTTAAACTACTTTCTTTAGTAAAGTTGATTTAACTTAACTAATTAGTTTAGGAGACATAAATAATAATAATATAGTTAAGGGTCTTAATTAATAATAACTAAGTAGGTGGGACCCTTTGTGACTCCCATCATTTCTTCTTTTTAAATCATGAAATCTAACACACAAAAGATAACCATTTTGACCATATGCCACCCTTGTAACTCACTTGAATATCTTTTAAACTGGATATTTAAATATCAACAATAATTTATATCATATCCAAAAAGAATATATATTCACATTATCCACAAAATATCAAAATTAGGGCTTGTTGTCCAAAATATGTTGAAAACCATTAAACACTATCCTCATCAACTCAATCACATAAAACATAATTTAAAAACCTTATTTGCCACTTTGTGAGGCAATTTTCCTTTTTTCACTATTGTTTTCCTTACACTTTTCTTAAAGAGCTTCCCAATGACTCTAACCTGACTGAAGACTATTGAGAGAATGTGTTGTTATAAGTTCCTATTACAGACCAAGATTGAGGGTGTAACTCGTTGCCTTCTTGGACTGAAATGTTTCCCTTTAATGGACTGATATTGTTGCATGTTATTTCACTGATACATGGCCCTAAAATGAATTGATACTGCACCCTGTTGTGGACCGATATAGAAGCCTCGTGTGTACTGGTATTTGTTGCCTATATTGATTGTTATATCAGCCTCATGTAGACTGATATGTGCTACCTATATTACTATTATAGAAACTTCCTTTCTAGACTGATATTTGTTGCTTATATGACTATTATAGCATCCTCATGTAAATTGATATGTGTTGCCTATATGGACTGATATACTTCAGCACATTAAACAAGCACTCACACCCTCACAAAACACAATGACAATAAGGAGGTTCGACCTCTGCTTATATAGGAATGGAGAGGTGAACGAGAGGGCTCGAATTAGAAACTTTATTGCATGCTAGACATAACTCGGCTTTACACTTTAGTTCAAGTTTAGAACTTGAATTTACACTTCAGTTACAACTCTCCCTTGGCATGGAACTGCATGTTATGCCAACTCAACAATTGACTTGACCTTGACTGGACATGCATGTGAACTACTCAGCATGCACATGACATGCATGCAACATACAACTAGACATGCATGCAACATCCAGCGTGCATGCATGCAACATCCAGCGTGCATGCATGCAACATGCAACTAGACATGCATGCAACATGCAGCGTGCATGCATGCAACATGCAACATGCAAGATGTGACATGTAACATGCAACAAAAACTTGACAACTTTGACTTTGACCTAGACATGCAATTTTGACTTTTACAACTCAACTCTTTACATGGCAATTTGAATTTCTTCATGGTGGATGGTGTTATACGTTCCAACGCACTAGATCAATTCATTTACATAATTTGCAATATCAGGAAGATTGTTTGTTTCTAGCTCATAGGAATTTTATGTTCAGCCTAACTTTTGCTAGATGCCTTGACTTTTGCTCATGGCTCACAAGGCTTGACTAGGCTCATAGAGGTTGTATGTTCCCCTTGAAATTTTCACTAGTTTGTCTATGCTAACATAGGTTGTGCGTTCCCCCTCACTTTTGCACTAGACTATCTATGCTCACAGAGGTTGTACTTTCCCCCTGACTTTTGCATTAGACTTACATCTTGACTTTTGTCTTAGACTTACAAGGCTTCTACCTTTTCCTTGGGTTGACTCACAAGATCATATAGCATATCGTTTGTCCTGACTTTTGGTTTGACTCATAGAGGTTGTACGTTCCCCCTAGATTTTGTCAATACCTCAAAAGGTTGGTTGATTCTCCAAATCTCCCTAGCTAGCCTCAGAGTGGCCCATATGGCCTCTCATTGGAGAATGACTATCAATGCTACCAAATTTAACACTCCCTCTCAGGGAGGGAGTCATTCTCATCCACACCAACCTTTCCTCTTAGTTGCACAAATTGTCTCAATGGAAATGCTTTGGTCAGGATATCAGCTACCTGCTCATTCGTGGCTATGTACTGTAGATTTACAGTTTTTCTCTGGACCAAGTCTTGAATGTAGTGGTACTTCATGTCAATCTGTTTTAACATCTCATGAAATACCGGGTTCTCTGTCAGTTTTATTCAACTTTGATTATCACAGTGAACCACCATCGTCTCGATCTTGTCACCAAACGACCCAGAAACCAATTTTATGAGCCATATTGCTTCCTTGCTAGGATCACTTGTTGTAATGTACTCAGTCTATGTTGTACTATGTGCAATGGATCCTTGTTTCCTACTTGACCAAGAGATCATAGTGGATCCTAAATTGAAGTAGTATCTGGAAGTACTCTTCCAATCCACTAGGTTTCCTTCCCAGTCTGCATGTGCATACCCATGCAGAAATAAACCTCCAATGGATGTATATCTCAGGCCATAGGTAATGGTCCCTCTGAGATATTTCAAGATGTGATTTGATGCCACCCAGTGTCTTTGTCTCAGTTCATCCATGAACTGACTCATTGCAATCATTGCATAGCATATATCTAGCCTAGTGTGGATCATATACATCAATGATCCAATCAACTTCCTATACATGGTGGGATCCACCAAATCTAAGCCTGTATCAAAATCATGCAGCTTCCTCAGGTTGGTAATCATTGGAGTAGACATGGATTTACAATCCATCATATCAAACCTCTTTAACACATCCACTGTGTATTTTCCTTGTGACATAAATATCTCGCCATATCTTTGCCACACTTCCAACCCCAGGAAATAATGCATCAAGACTAAGTATTTCATTTTGAATTATGAGATTAGCTCCCTCTTACACTAGCCTATTATCCCTTCATCTCATGTTAGAAAGATATCATCAACATACAAGATTAGTATAATAGGTTGGTTCCCTCTTACTTTGAAGTACAAGTTCGCATTAGCATCACTTTTCTGAAATCTCGGGCTTTTAAGAAAGCCATCAATCCTGTCATACCAAACTCTGGGATCCTGCTTAAGACCATACAAGGCTTTCTTTAGCTTTCATACATGAGTGTCTTTCTTATGCAGAACAAAACCATCTGGTTGTTCCACAAAGACCTCATGTTCAATATTTCCATTCAAGAATGATTTTTTTACATCCATCTGATGTAACTTCCAACCAACAACTAAAGCTAGAGCAATAATAACTCGAATGGAGGTATACCTGGCTACAGGGGAAAAAGTATCGTCGTAGTCAATTCCTTCTTTCTGAGTGAAGCCTCTGGCCATGAATCATTCTTTGAACTTTTCCACACTCCCATCAGTTGCATGTTTGATCTTATAGATTCATTTGGAAGAGACCATTGATTTGTCCTTTGGCCTTGACACAATGTCTCAGACATTGTTCTTTAGAATTGACATGTATTACTCAAGCATGGAATCCTTCCATACTTGTAATGTATCTTCTTCTTCAAATAAAGAAGGTTCATCATTACTGATGTTTCTCATCAGTGCAACATAGCCTCCAAACCTGTGAGGTTGGTTACTTTCCCTGAAAGTTCCTTTGCAAGCAGTTATATTTTCTACTTCCTGCATTTTTTCTTTAAGCCATCATGGCTTCCTTTTGGCTAGAGTTTCTTTAAGAGTTATTTCCAACTCTTCAGTAGGTTCTAGGGGCTCATAAATTGGCCCTTCATGAGGTTACTCCCTCTGAACATCTAACTCTTCACTTTCAGAAGAGGGTGAAGCTGGTTGAACTGCTTCTGATTCATGTTGAAGCTCTTTGGATTTCTTGAATGCGGCTTCCTCATGGAAAGTCACATCCCTTCTTACCTCTATCTACCTCTGGCCTAGTACATAGATCTTGTAATCCTTGGAGTTCTCACTACACCCCACAAAAACCCATTTCTTTCCTGAGGGTTCCATCTTTGTCCTCTTCTCCTTAGGGACATGAATATATATAGGACATCCAAATATCTTTAGATGCCCTACTTCAGGTTTGATTCCTGAGAGGACCTCTTCAGGAATCTTGTATTTCAAGATAGCATGTGGATACCTATTATGAATATGCATGGAAGTGGAGGTAGCTTTTACCCATAAATAATTTGGCAGATCCTAGTCAAACATCATGGCTTTTGTTGTCTCACAAATTGTCATGTTTTTCCTCTCAACAACACCATTTTGCCAAGGGTTATATGGTACGGTCAATTGTCTCTTGATTCCTGCTTTCTTGCAGAAATCATCAAACTAGATAGATTCAAACTCTCCTCCATTGTCTGTTATAAGGGTTATGATGTGTTTCCTTATCTATTTTTCAATAAATGCTTTATACACTTTGAATTTATCAAATGTCTCACTTTTCTCTTTAAGAAAATAGATCCAACATTTTATTGAATAACAATCAATAAAAATGAAATAATACAAACAACCACTGAGTGCGGGAGGTGACATGGGACGACATACATTAGAATAAACCAGATCTAAGATGGCATGAGCTATGTTGTCACTACTAGGAAATTCTTTCTTTATATTTTTACCTAGCATGCATCCTTTACAAATTTCATTTTTACTAAGAGAAATAGAGGGCATGCCACATACCATATTTTGCAGATCTAGAAGTTCTTTGAAATGAAGATGTCTAAGTCTTCTGTGCCACAACTCATTGGAGTTGGTCGCATGATGAGCTAATTCCTGAACCACTTGTAATGTCACAACGTACAGTCCTCCTATGTGAGACCCAATAGATTCTATTGTACTCAAGTGGCTACCTTTAGCCCACATAAGTGTCTTATTGTCCTTGAATATCACCCAATATCCCTTGTCCTCAAGGGTTGCAACTGATAGTAGATTCTTCCTGAGCCCTGGAACATATAATACTTCATCAACAAGAAGCCTAGTCCCATATTCCAATCTAAAGGAGATAGAGCCTACTCCCTCTATTTTGTAACATTTGTCATCCCCAAGTTCAACCTGCTCTACAAAAGATTTTGTCTTGAAATCTGCGAGGATCTCCTTGTACCTTGTTATGTGCTTTGATACACCACTGTCTACTAAACAAGTTTTCATCCCTGTGAAAATTGTACTGGATAAAGCAGAAACCAGGTAATATTATTTTCTAGTTTCTTTTTCATTAGAAGGAATTTTCTATTTTCTTTTGGATTCATCATCCTCAGCAGTTGAGGCTTGATTTTTCCCTTTCCTTGGATTTTTCTTCCTATACCAGTAGTATTTAGCAAAATGACCTAACTTATTGCAACTAAAGAATTTAATCTTTTATGTATCAATACTCTTGTCTTTGAACATACCTTCGGTGGTTGACTTCCTCTGAGATCCTTTCTAGAAAGTGACTTTATTCTTTCCCTTGAATCTTGATGCTAATGTTGAATGCTCTTCTTTGGTTTCCTCGCTCCTGGTAGTAGTGCGACTCTCCTCTTGGAGACAATCATGCCATAACCTCCCAAACGTGGGTTGAATCTCTCTCCCACTTACACTAGATAGGAAAGTATCCCATGAAGAAGGAAGACCATCAAATATGGCCTTCACTAAATCATCATCATCCACTGTGACACTAGTGACCAAGAGTTGATCTCTGATCTGGGCTATCCTGGAATAGAAATATGTTATTGATTCACCTTTCTCCATATTCAAATACTTAAACTTGTGCTTAAGTGACATCTTCTGACTTGGTGCTTGTTTCTCATACAGATTCACCAAGGTATCCATACAATCCTTGGAAGTCATTAATGAAGTCATCGATGGCATTATATTGTCTTTGACTGAGTCAAAGATGATTTGCTTGGCCTTTGCTTGACTCTTCCTAAAGGCCTCTCTTCCTGGCATTAGTGGTGGGTTCCTCCACCACTGTGGTTACATACTGCTCAAGATCATGATCCTGCAAGATATTCATTATCTTGAGCTTCCATACATTGAATTTGGAAGCTCCTTCGAGCCCATCCTTGGCCTTGACTGAAATGGATGATGCCATGGACCTCACACTGGAAAATTTATCAATCTCACTTGGATCTCTATGTGTACATGTTGTTGTACTTCAACAAGATTATCACACCCTAAGCTCTGATACCATGTTAAATTATGAGATTGATTCAATATTGTAAGTTTCTTTTACTTCTGACTATACTTTTAACTTAGATTCTTAATGCATAATCAAAATTGAACAGTAAAAACCATAGAGAATAACCAGCATGAATTTTCACACCATATGTACCTTAGGGAAACCATACACAAGGAGAAAAACCCCAGTAAACAAACTTCCTTTATTGCAAAGATAATGTATGACCACTTACAATATATCCACCATGAAAACTCTACTCTTAAAGAGCTTGCCAATGACTCTAACCTGACTAAAGACTATTTAGAGACTATGTTGTTATAATCTCCTATTACAGACCAGAATTGAAGGTGTAACGTGTTGCATTCTTGGACTAATATGCTTCCCTTTAATGGAATGATATTGTTGCATGTTATTTGATTAATACACAGCCCTAAAATGGACTAATACTATGCCCTGTTGTGGACTGATATAGCAGCCTCATGTGTACTTGTATTCGTTGCCTATATTAACGGTTATAGTAGCCTCTTATAGACTTATATGTGTTTCCTATATTATTGTTATAGTAGCTTCCTTTCTGGACTGATATTCACTTCCTATATAACTGTTATAGAAGCCTCCTATAAATTGATGTGCATTTCCTATATGGACTGATATACTTCAGCACATTAAACAAGCACTTGCACCCTCACAAAACACAGTGACAATAAGGAGGGTCAACCTCTTATTATATAGGAATGGAGAGGTGAAGGAGAGGGCTCGAATTAGAAACTTTATTGCATGTTAGACATAACTCGTCTTTACACTTTAGTTCAAGTTTAGAACTTGACTTTACACTTCAGTTACAAATCGCCCTTGACATGGCAATGCATTTTATGCCAACTCAACAATTGACTCGACCTTGACTAGACATGCATGTGAACTACTCATCATGCACATGACATGCATGCATGCAACATGCGACATGTAATAAAAACTTGAAAACTTTGACTTTGACCTACACATGCAATTTTAACTTTTACAACTCGACTCTTTACATGGAAATTTGAATTTATTCATGGTGGATGGTGTTACGCATGCTAATGCACTAGATCAATACATTACATCATTTTCAATATCAAGAATATTGTTTGTTTCTAGCTCATAGGAATTTTATGTTCAACCTAATTTTTTTCTAGATGCCTTGACTTTTGCTCATGGCTCACAAGGCTTAACTAAGCTCATAGAGGTTGTATGTTCCCCCTGAATTTTTGACTAGTTAGTCTAGCTGATAGAGGATGTACATTCCACCTGAATTTTTCACTAGACTGTCTATTCTCATAGACGTTGTACGTTCCCCCTGAAGTTTTCATTAGACTTACATATTGACTTTTGTCTTAGACTTACAAGGATTCTACCTTTTCCTTGGCTTGACTCACAAGATCATATAACATCTCGTTCATCCTAACTTTTGATTTGACTCATAGAGGTTGTACATTCCCCATGGATTTTGTCAATACCTCACAAGACCGGTTGATTCTCCAAATCTCCCTGGCTAGCCTTAGGGTGGCCCATATGGCCTCTCATTGCAGAATGAATGTCGATGCTGCCAAATTTAACTGCTTATAATGAGGGTAGTTCAAGCATGATATCACCCACTCATGATGAGGATTTAGAACCTTATTTCATATATGATTTCGATGATGATGAGGACGTGATTGTACCTCGACGTGATGATGAAACTGAAAAAATACCCTTATCTTTGCAAGATTTGGAGAACCAATTTTTGGCCATAGAGGAGAAAATTGTGCAGGTGTTGACGATCTTAGATAATGCCCATAATTTTATTGAATACCTTATGTGGAGAACCCAGTTGGAGGAGAGACAAATGGGAGTTGCAGATGGAGTCACTAGTACCCAATTTCGCATAATCAAAGAAGCACAAGAATAGATGAAATCCAATTACCTGCAGTTGTTCATGGATAGGGATTGTTATCCCCTATTTCTAGGGATAACTAAGGAGATGATGTCTCGAGGCCCTTAGGTAGTAGACATGGAGTACCAAGAGGAAGATGAGCAGGCAGGGGCCCCTATCATACCACGCACCACCATCTAATTAATGGTAGAAGCATCCACCACACCCAGCTTGGCCCACAGAGGACATTAAGTCGTGTCACATGAGGTAACAAGTATGGTATTGTGGTAAGTGTCATTTTAATATTTGAAACATTTGAACATGTTGCAAAGGGTCCTTTCTTGATTTTGAAAATTTTTTCTTGGAAATTATTCATTTTCCCCTATTTCACCTTTTGGTGAGTGTCATAGTTTCCTAGTAAGTGGCCACCCTTAGGGAATGGGTTGTTACTGGGGGGTCTCTTTGAAGGGTCATCGTACCATTCCCTCTCATACTTTCCATATTCCATCACTTCTTCCCCTCTATCTCCCACCTTTTAGGTTTTCGGGCTTATTGACCCAAGAAGGGCATGCACCTCATTTCATGGGAAGAAGGGGCCATTACACTTGGAGGTGCCCTATCAAAAACATCACGCAATAAAGGCTCGCTATGGGATCCCAAGAAGAATGAAACATTTCTCAAAAAATTAAGGGACCCATAACATAAGTAATTAATCATTTATTGAAATTTTCCAAGGTAGAGTGTTTGTGGGCTATGCATTTCCTTTTTAGTGCCCCTTATTGTCTTCAACTTGGAAAGGCATGCAAACCAAGGTAGAGTGTATGTGGGCTATGCGTTTCCTTTTTAAGGCCTCCTATTGTCTTAAAATTGGTGACACATGCAAAGTAAATGGCTAAATAAGGCCTTGGAAAAATATGCCTTAAAAAATAAAAAGAGGAAAATGATGTGGCTAACCCTCAACAAAGGCACCCATAAATGAAACAATACGAGCCCTCGTAAATCATGAAACCCCATACCTAAAATTATAACCCCATCCACCTCGCATTCACTACATGACTTAGAAATTTTTCTCCTTGGAAACATCCCCTACTTACGGATTGGTTCACCCAATGGGACATTATGACACCCCTCCCATATCTAAATTTGGCAAATTGTATAAGGTCTTTGAGCATTTGTTTATTTTGAAAAGGGGAGATTTGATGCACATGTTCAGGTGGTTATTGTATTAGATATGGCTTACTTTGCATGATATTGTGACTTGTGGACCCTTGGAGGGCGTACTTGTTTATCTTTGCAGGACCTTGACAGGTGAAAATTTGATGATGAAGGCACAAGGTCACTTGGACCTTCATTTGGAACATGAAGCCCAGAAGTTGGAAGATGTGCCCCCTTCTCTTTGGACACATGGATGATGAAAATTTCCTTTGGAAACATGATACAACACCTTGGAGAAGAAGAATACTCCCCCCCCTTGCCCAACGTTTGGCCTTGGAGGCTCACAACATCATCTCCTAGGGCATGAAATCATACTTGGAGGGCTAGGGTTTGGTGGTGTTGGATGGTTTAATGATGACTTGGCACATATTGATGAAGGAAGACTCTTGCACTTGAATATATGGCCTTTGGAGGCCAAACCTCCCTCAATAACCTCAATGACTTTCTTCTTAGGCCAAAACATTACCCCTATGGGGTATGACATCATCTTTTAGGGATTTCTTATTTTGTAAATTTAAATTTTAATTTGTAAAGGGGAAAATTGTGAACGTTGGCCTCCCTAATTTTTGTTTTATCCTAAGTATGCGGACAAATTGGTTTTACAATTTCTTGTATAAATAAAGGCCTTCTCACTTTCATTTTAGACATAACTCACTTGAGAATTACATAAGTTTTGGCTGAAATTTTTTCCCTACTTGGGAAAATTGCATCTCTCTCTTTCTTATGCTTTTGGATGCTAGTATTTTTTTTTTGGTGGAAGAAGCTAAGGCATTATCTCTTGTATGATTTTTTCTTGCTTTATGGTGGAAAATTCTTGGTAGAGAAGGGTTTTTACTTGTTATCTATTAGAATTGGTAAGGAATTTTCTGCATATTGTTGTTATTTGTCTTTGTTTCATGGTTATTCTTGTCTAAACCCTTGGAGAAGTATAAATTCATACAGCCTCCACTAATATCTATCACTATTATCTCAGATAAACAACTTTGCAAAGGTTGCTAGGAGGAGTAAAAGAGCTTACACCCTCCTAGATTTACGTCGCTAGTTGTGTTTTCTCTAGGAAGTAAAAAGGCTTACACCCCTAGAGAGGTAACACAAATAGCTCTTACAACAAGAGACCTCATAACCCAATTGATAAGGCACTAATCTATTTTGCATTAGAGATCTAAAATCATTACATTGGTATACATGAATTGATAAGATATTGCATTTGTAATAGTTGGAATTGATTCTACATGTTATTATCTTGTTTGAGCCCTAAGGGCATCTCCTTTAGCCAAGTGATTATATTTTTGTTATAAAATAATTTCTACATCCATTAGGGCTTCTAAATACTCACTCTTTAATCATCTTTTACTACTAATTCACTTGTTAGTCCCTAAAGTTGCACTTGACTGCTAAAGGGCAAGCTAGGGCATCATCAAATTATTGCAATGGATTTTATGGATAAAGATTGTGTATTGGGTTTTGAAATTAGTTTGAAGGTTAAGCAGTGGGTAAAATAACAATGTCAATCTCAGATAACAAGAACAGATTCCTGTCACACTTTCTTAGTAAATGGTAGTCAACCTGATGAATTAGATAGCAAATTATAACAAGAAAGACAGAAATATGTAAGTTTCCAATCTGTCCATTCACATAGGAAATCCTTGATCCTAAATATCATTCAAGAAAAAGAACATATACTTAAACACAAATCAGGTTATGAACAAGCAATCAACAAAATCTTCACTGGCTTAAATCATGAACAAGATATATCAAATGCTTCACAAAAGATAAATATGCATTCAAGTAAGAAAATGAGGAATAAAGACAAGAAGAGGAGTCTAACCATCAAATAGCCTTTTCCATTTAGTACAAAATGTAATAATTCTTAGTCTTTACAATTAGAAATAGATTTTTCTTCAAAAATATCATCACTTCCCCCTTCATAATTTCTCCTTCTGCAGAGTTTATATAGAAAAATTACATAATTATCAAGATCCAAAAGAAATGGATCTGAAAACCTCATCATCCATATTTATTTTATAGTTTCAAATAATCACGGTGTAGATAATATCTTATCTCCAATTTGAATTGATGAGGTGGCTCATCAACTGTTGTTTATGAGTTATTTTAGGAAAATAAATCTGGCAAATTCCTGAATAATAGGGTCCAAAAATATCTCTGTATCTCCCAAACTGTGATAGGTGTGTAAATATCGATAGATTTTTTTGTGAAGGGGACCATTCCCAACAAAAAACTCTTTTGGTTTCCAAAAATTCATCTCCATCTGCTTCGAAACCTCGCCAAACATTGGTCACTAAAACAAGAAATCATTTATTGTGAAATCTTTGAAAAATAGGCCTCAAAGATATATTTG
>JZKD02S1636961.1:62800-73065 GCA_000966675.3 Picea glauca
CTCCCTTACCTGATTGACATGACATTTGGAATCGTCAATAGAAATGGCACTAGAAGGAGGGACATCGAATTGAATCGCTACAAAGAAAACAATAAATTATACCCGTCCTATTGCACTTATTAGTACAACTCATTCAAGTGATTCATATCAACTTCACCCAGAACAAGTTTCACATCCTCTATTTTACTCAATGAATACTCCTACCCAGCTTTCTACCCAGGAAGGTCATGCTTGTTCTGAGCCTATAACCCCACTGCATCATACTTTTACCAAGGGAGAACTTGAAACTATCATCAGATATTCATGTGAATGCATAGTCACGGGGCAGTGGAGCAGACAGATCGGTCAACTTCCAATCCACTATTCACTACCCCAAGTCCAATTGAATCCTCAAAGAGTTGACCCTTTCCTCGAGAATCCATTTAGCTCCCAGGAAAACCCAGCCATCGGAAATATTGACTACCATTTGTTCCAAGATTCACAAGACGTTTCAGAATAATCTAATTTTGAATTAGAGCAATTCTTGATTTCCAGTGGTAGTGGTGTACCTCTCTCACCTCTCGAGCCCCCACCTCTAACTCCAAGAATTGATCCCGAAGAAATCCCAAAGGAGGAAGATAACCCTGAAAGCAAATCAGAAGGAGAAGAAAAGATACAACTAGTTTTGTACCACCCTTAGATCATGGATGAAAGTAACCAAAACTCCCCACCTTGTTAACCTTGGTTAGTCCCAGATGCAGTTACAGTCCCTGGGAAACTTCATGATATGCCTAAACATCCCGAGAAATTATTTCCCAAGTTTGACCCAGAGAAAAAAAAAAAGGACTCTGTTGAAGACCATGTCAAGAAATTCTTACTGGTAGTGAGGCTCCAAAACATTTGGCACAAATATTTGTCTATAGATTGTTTTCTCATAATTTTGACAACAATTCTTCAACATGGTTCTTTTCTTTGGAAGAAGCTTCCATCACCAGTTGGAGAATTTTTTAGACCATTTTCTTTAAAAAGTTCGGGGAACAAAAAACCCCAACAACCTTAGTCTTAGACCTCTAAAGGATTAAAATGGAGTCTAAAGAAAAAATCGAAGATTTTAATCAAGGTTTACTTACCTTTTTTAAATGAATCCCTCAAGCTTCAAAACCAGTTAAAGATGTCACCATCAAATTTTATACTTCATCCCTTCCCATGTCTATGGCAATGTTTGTCAAAAATGTTGAAAAAACTACCCTGGAGGCAACTTTTAAAGAAGCTCTTGATTCAGATCTATATATGTGGCCACCCACCTATTCCAACTGCCTCACATGCAGTTGTCATCATTGGCAGTTATTTACTAGAGTTTTGTGTTCTAAACTTCTGGGGCCGTTTTGAGGCCCTAAACAACGTTTTTGTAGCTCACCACTGTCAAACTATAAACAAATTCAGAGTTTGATGGCATAATGTGTAGTCCTCAAATAGACCTTTCCAACGAGATATCATGTGCCTAAAACAGAGGTCGTATGCAAAATTTACTACCCCAAAAAGTTATTGTACCAACTTACCCCATTGGGGCCCACATGACTTTTGGCACTTCATCTTCACATTGGGGCCACAAACCTTTTGGCTTTTCATCTTTCGGGGGCTAGGTTTTTTATGTTTAGGGTTTCTCCATTTATGTTAAAAAGGCCTTTCGAGCCTCATTGTACTCATCTTCTTCTTGCGAATGAGAGTAGACGTCATATCTCTTCTCAGAGATAAGTTGCCACCATTCTAGCAAGTCTTTCACTCTGTAATTTTACAGTTCTGTACATTTCACTCATTAATAAAAATTGTGTAGTACTGTAGATCTATGCCTCTTGTTATATATATCTGATATATCTATGTTACATTATTGGATCTCTTGCAATATCTCAATATATTTCTTTCTTATATCTCTGCTCTCATTTCGTGCTCAAAATAATCTAGATCATTGGTATCAGAGCAGGATGCTCTTGGTCATTTTTTAGTTCATGTCCCTAACGAGGTCCGCGTATAGAAAGTTGGGTCTCGAACTTATCTCTCTTGAAATCAATTGCTCTCGCACGCCCAAGAAACCCTCCATGGTGGAAGAAAAAAAAAACAATGGAGCAGAAGATTCTATTAATTTCTTGTTGGAGAAAGATCTCACGCGACAGAGTGGTGAAATGATGGAGAATTTTGCCCAAATTCTTCGATTCCTACCTATAACAGCAGATGTGTCTTCATCAAGCAGCCACTTTGGAGGTGAACCCAGTTGGGAATCTTTCGTAGATGATGTCAAGGAACAATGTTATCTTGTTGGAAACTATGAAGACCAGTACATGAGATGGACCACGTTGCGTCAAGAAAGGGAGTTCACCAAGACCTTCCATACCTTGCACACCAAGTTGGGTATCAAATATTTTGAGCATCATTTGGTTCTGAAATACCGTGGGGCTCTACACAGGTACATCCAAACCGAAATGGAATTTCTGGACATCTCATCGTTGGGAGCTGCTTATCAATATGTTGTCAAAATTGAGCAGAAATTTAAGCACCGGAACAAATGGGAGTCCGGGTCTGCAAATCCGCAACAACCAAAGTATGATAAAGATGGCCCTAACAAACAACCTCCCTAAAACCAATCCAAGACACAGGAAAATAAGGGTAAGGGAAAGACAAAGAATGAGATCGGAAAGTGGTGCGATTTCCACAAAATCCCCTGGCAGAACATCGATGAATGTCGCTCAAAACAGTCATTGGCGATCGATATCAAAGACAAAGATCCAAACCCAGATTCGTAATTTGATTTAGAAAATAATGGAAGGAGACAGACCATCAACGCAAACCCCACTGCCATTGTCGCAACCACAACAATCCAACTAGAAACACTAGTAGATCATGAAGAGGGGGAGCACCTCTTCCATTCAAAGATGTGGGTGAAGGGAATCCCGTTGCATTTCATTGTTAATGGAGGAAGACAAAAGAACCTCATCTTAGCAGAGGTCGTCAAACAGTTGGGATTGCCAACAACACCACACCCGCATCCATACAACATCAGGTGGCTTCGCAAGGGATGATATCTCTGTGTCAGCCAACAATGTTGCATGTCCTACAGCATCAAGCCCTTCAAGGACGAGGTATTTGGTGATGTTGCCCCACTAGATGTCTATGATGTTCTTTTGGTCCAGCCATATATGTGGAAGCACCATGTTGTTTATGAGTCTCGACCTCGTAGTATCATTATTACTCTGGGGGCTCATCTCAACAGGATACTAGAGGTAGTTCTGACTATTGTTTCAACACAACAATGTAGCAAATTTGTCTCTCATACGATGAAGTTTAGCTTCTTCACAATTTGGGCAGAAAGTGAACAGAAGGAGACTATGACCACTACGACCTCAGTTCCATCACCCTCTATCCAGCAAAAGCAGGTCGGAAAAATTGAAGCAAAGAACAAAGATTCCTTCTGCACATAGTCATCTCATGTAGTCAGACTAGTTAACAAGGTCCAACCCATCCAACATCAGGTTCGCGACATCCTTCCACAAGCCAAGCAGTGCAACATCTCCAGCAAGGAAAGCAATGCAACGTCTCCAGCAAGGCAAGCAGATCACCAAGGTTTAGATTCAAGAAATGATTTCCCATCTCCCAAGGGAAATAAACACAATGGATACCATTTCTTCCTACGAGGGGGGGATTGATCCAGATGGTATCAGTGGCCACCCACCTATTCCAACTGGATCACATGCAGTTTTCATCATTGGTAGTCATTTGCTAGATTTTCGAGTCCTAAACTTATGGGGTCATTATGAGGCCCTAAACAACATTTTTGGAGGTCGCCATAGTCAAACTGTAAACGGATTTAGAGTTTGATTGCATAATGTGTAGTCCCCGGATAGACCTTTCCAACAGGATATTGTGCACCTAAACTGGAGATCGTATGAAAAATTTACGACCCCGGGAAATTGTTGTACCAACTTACCCATCGGGGCCCACATGACTCTTGGCACTTCATCTCCACATTGGGGCCACAAACCATTTGGATTTTCATCTTTTGGGGATAGGTTTTTGGATGTTTAGGGTTTCTCTTTTTAAGTTAAAAAGGCCTTTCGAGCCTCATTGTACTCATATTCTTCTTGCGAATGAGCGTAGCCATCACATCTCTTCTCAGAGATAAGTTGTCACCATTCTAGCAAGTCTTTCACTCTCTAATTTTACAGTTCTCTACATTTCACTCATTAATAAAAATTGTGTATTACTGTAGATATGTGCCTTTTGTTATATATATATATAATATATCTTTGTTACATTTTGGATCTCTTGCAATATCTCGGTATATTTATTTATTATATCTTCGCTCTCATTTCGTGCTCAAAATAATCCAGATCCATGATATAATGGCAAGTTGCTCTTGGTCGTTTTTCAGTGCATGTCCCTGACGAGGTCTGAGTATAGAAAGATAGGTCTCGATCTTGTCTCTCTTGAGGACAATCCCTCTCACACACCTAAGAAACCCTCCATGGCAGAAGAAAAGAAAAATGACGGAGCAAAAGATTTTATTAATTTATTGCTGGAGCAAGCTCTCACGCGACAAAGAGACGAAATGATGGACAATTTCGCCCAAATTCTTCGACGCATGCCTATAATAGAAGATGTGTCTTCATCAAGCAGCCACTTTGGAGGCATCGCTCCTTTCAAGGTAAATATTAATTTTGATATTCCCGTATTTGAAGGTCGGGTAGATGCGGATGCTCTGGAAAAATGGTTAAATCTTCTAGAAGGTTATTTCTCTGTGCACAATTTTTCTGACAGGGAAAATATCACCTTTGTTCTCCTTAAGACTATATCACATGTCAAAAAATGGTGGGAAACTTACTGCGAGCAAATTTCGGGCAAATTTCCATAGAGGAGTCTGGAATGTTCGAGGCCAAACTCAATTGGGAATATTTCATAGATGTCGTCAAAGAACAATATTACCATGTTGGAAACTATGAATACCAGTACATGAGATGGACCACGTTGCGTTAAGAGAGGGGCCAAGAAGTGTCGGAGTTCACCAATACCTTTCATACCTTGTGCACCAAGCTGGGTATCAAATATTCTGAACAGAATTTGGTTCTGAAATACCATGGGGCTCTACATAGGTACATCCAAAATGAAATAGAGTTTTTGGACATCTCATCGCTCGGAGCGGCTTATCGATATGCTCTCAAAATCGAGCAGAAATTTAAGCACCGGAACAAACGGGATTTGAGGTCTGCAAATCCGCAACAACCAAAGTATGATAAAGATGGCCCTAACAACAGCCTCCCGAAAACCATTCCAAGACACAGAAAAAGAAGGGTAGGGGAAAGACAAAGAATGAAACTGGAAAGTGGTGCGATTTCCACAAAATCCCCCAGTACAACACCGATGAGTGTTGCTAAAAACAGTGATTGGTGGCTGAGATCAAAGGCAAAGAGTCTAACCCGAATTCAAAATCTGATTCAAAAAATAATGGAAGGAGCTAGATCATCGATGCAGACCCCACTGCCATTGTCGCAACCACAACAATCCAACCAAAAACATAAGTAGATCCTGAAGAGGGGGAGCATCTCTTCCATTCACATATGTGGATGAAGGGGATCTCGTTGCATTTCATTGTTGATAGTAGAAGACAAAAGAACCTCATCTCAGCAGAGGTCATCAAACAGTTGGGATTTCCAACAACACCACACCTGCAGCTATACAACATCAAGTGGCTTCGTCGGGGATGAGATCTTTGTGTCAGGCAACATTTCCACTTGCCCTATGGCATCAAGCCCTTCAAGGATGAGGTATTGTGTGATGTTACCCCACTGGATTTATGTGATGTTATTTTGGGCAAGCCATATATGTGGAAGCTCCATGATGTTTATGAGTCTCGACTTCGTAGTGTAATTGTTACTCTGGGGGCTCATCTCTACAGGATACCAGAGGTAGTTCCGACTAATGTTTCTACACAATAGTGCAGCAAAGTTGTCTCTCATATGATGAAGTTTATCTTCTTTGTGACTAGGGTAGGAAGTGAACAGAATAAGAATATGACCACTATGACCTCGGTTCTAGCCCCCTCTATCCATCTCAAGCAAGTCGGAAAAATTGAAGAGAATCACAAAGATTCCTTCTGCACACAGTCATCTGATGTAGTCACACTGGTTAACAAGGTCCAACCCCTCTAACATCAAGCTCGTGACAGTCTTCCATAATCCAAGCAGTGCAACGTCTTCAGCAAGGCAAGCAACTCACCAAGGTTCAGATTCAACAAATGCTTTCCCATCTCCCACGGGAACTCAATGTAATGGAGACCATTGTTTCCTAAGGGGGGGAGGATTGATCTAGATGAATATTAGTGGCCACCCACCTATTCCAACTGGATCACATGCAGTTGTCATCATTGGCAGTTATTTACTAGATTTTTGAGTCCTAAACTTCTGGGACCGTTTTGAGGCCCTAAACAGCGTTTTTGGAGCTCTCCACATTCAAACTATAGACGGAGTCAAAGTTTTATGGCCTAATGTGGATTCCTCGGATAGACCTTTCCAATGGTTTGTCGTGCACCTAAAACGAAGATCATATGCAAAATTTACAACCCCGAGAAGTTGTTGTACCGACTTACCCCATCGGGACCCACATGACTTTGTTGCTTCATCTCCACATTGGGGCCGCAAACCTTTTGGTTTTTCATCTTCTAGGGGCTAGGTTTTTTTATGTTTAGGGTCTCTCCATTTACGTTAAAAAGGTCTTTCGAGCCTCATTGTACTCATCTTCTTCTTGTGAATGAGCGTAGTTGTCACATCTCTTCTCATAAATAAGTTGTCAGCATTCTAGCGAGTCTTTCACTCTATAATTTTACAGTTATCTACATTTCACTCATTAATAAAAATTGTGTATTATTGTATATATGTGCCTCTAGTTATATATATCTGATATATCTTTGTTACATTATTGGATCTCTTGCAATATCTCAGTATATATATGTATTATATCTTCGCTCTCATTTCGTGCTCAAAGTAATCTAGATCAGTGGTATCAGAGCAGGATGCTCTTAGTCGTTTTTCAGTGCATGTCCCCGACGAGGTCTGAGTAGAGAAAGTTGGGTCTCAAGCTTGTATCTGTTGAGGACAATCTCTCTCGCACCCCCAAGAAGCCCTCCATGGCAGAAGAAAATAAAAACGGCGGAGCAAAAGATTCTATTTATTTGTTGTTGGAGCAAGCTCTAACGCGACAGAGGGACTAAATGATGGAGAATTTTTCCCAAATTCGTCGACGCCTACCTATAACAACATATGTGTATTTATCAAGCAACCACTTTGGAGGCACCACTCCTTTCAAGGTACAAATTAATTTTGATATTCTCGTATTTGAAGGTCGGATAGATGTGGATGCTCTGGAAAAATGGTTAAATATGTTGGAAGGTTATTTCTCTGTGCACAATTTTTTCGACATGGAAAAGATCATCTTTGCGCTCTTTAAGGCTCTCCCACATGTTAAACATTGGTGGAAAACTTACTTCAAGCAAATTTCCATAGAGGAGTCTAGAATGTTCAAGGTTGAACGCAGTTGAGAATCTTTCGTAGATTTCGTCAAGGAACAATATTACCATGTTGGAAACTATGAAGACCGGTACATGAGATGGATGATGTTGTGCCAAGAGAGGGGCCAATCAGTTTGAGAGTTCACCAATACCTTACATACCTTGTGCACCAAGCTGGGTATCAATGATTATGAGCATCATTTGGTTCTAAAATACCATTGGGCTCTACACAAGTACATCCAAACCAAAATGGAGTATCTAGACATCTCATCCCTGGGAGTTGTTTATCGATATGCTGTCAAAATCGAGCAGAAATTTAAGCATCGAAACAAACGGGATTTCGAGTCGGAAAATACGCAACAAAAAAATTATGATAAAGACGGTCATAATAAACAGCCTCCAGAAAACTAGTTCAAGACACAGGAAGAGAAGGGTAAGGGAAAGTTAAGAATGTCACTGGAAAGTGGTGCGATTTCCACAAAATCCCCTAGCACAACACCAATGAATGTCGTTCAAAAGAGTCATTGGTGGTCGAGATCAAAGACAAAGAGCCGAACCCAAATTCGGAATCTGATTCAGAAAATAATGGAAGGAGACATATCATCGACGCAAATCCCACTGCCACTGTCACAACCACAACAATCCAACCAAAAACACCAATAGATCATGAAGAGGGGGAGCGCCTCCTCCATTCATAAATGTGGGTGAAGGGGATCCTGTTGCATTTCATTATTGATAGCAGAAGACAAAAGAACCTCATCTCAGTAGAGGTAGTCAAACAATTGGGATTGTCAACAAAACCACACCCACGGCCATACAATATCTGGTGGCTTCGCCAGGGACGAGATCTCTGTGTCAACCAACAATGTTGCTTGTCATATGGCATCAAGCCCTTCAAGGATGAGGTATTGTGTGATGTTTCCCCACTGGATGTATGTGATGTTCTTTTGGGCTAGCCATATATGTGGAAGCGCCATGATGTTTATGAGTCTCGACCCTGTAGTGTCATTGTTACTCTGGGGGCTCATCTCTACAGGATACCAGAGGTAGTTCCGACTATTGTTTCGACACAATAGTGTAGCAAAGTTGTCTCTCCTATGATGAAGTTTATATTCTTCGTGATTCGGGCGGGTAGTGAACAGAAGGAGACTATGACCACTACGACCTCAGTTCCATCCCCCTCTATCCAATAGAAGTAGGTCGAAAAAATTGAAGAAAATCACAAATATTCCTTTTGCACACAGTCATCTCATGCAGTCAGACTAGTTAACAAGGTCCAACCCCTCCAACATCAGGTTTGCGACAGCCTTCCACAAGCCAAGCAGCGCAACGTCACCAAGGTTCAGATTCAACAAACACTTTCCCATCTCCCACGGGAACTCAACGCAATCGAGACCATTGCTTCCTAGGGGGGGGGAGGATTGATCCAGATGGATATCGATGGCCACCCACCTATTCCAATTGGCTCACATGCAGTAGTCATCATTGGCAGTTATTTACTAGATTTTCGAGTCTTAAACTTCTAGGGTCGTTTTGAGGCCCTAAACAGTGTCTTTGGAGCTCTCCACAGTCAAATTGTGGACAAAGTCAAAGTTTGATGGAATAATGTGTAGTCCTCGGATAGACCTTTCCAACGGGCTATTGTGTACCTAAAACGGAGCTCGTATGCCAAAGTTATGACCTCGGGAAATTGTTGTACCAACTTACCCCATTGAGGCCCAAATGACTTTTGGCGCTTCATATCCACATTGAGGCCGCAAACCTTTTGTTTTTTCATCTTCCAGGGGCTAGGTTTTTTTATGTTAAGGGTTTCTCCATTTATGTTAAAAATTCCTTTCGAGCCTCATTGTACTCATCTTTTTCTTGAGAATGAGCGTAGCCATCATATCTCTTTTCATAAATAAGTTGCCACCATTCTAGCGAGTCATTCACTCTGTAATTTTACAGTTTTGTACATTTCACTCACTAATAGAAATTGTGTATTATTGTAGATCTGTGCCTCTTGATATATGTGTGTGTGTGTGTGTGTGTGTGTGTGTGTGTGTGTGTGTGTGTGTGTGTTACATTATTGGACCTCTTGCAATATCTTGGTATATTTCTTTATTATATTTCTGCTCTCATTTAGTGCTCAAAATAATCTGGATCAACTCTTAATATTGAAAAGAACATCTTGAGCTTAAAAGGAAACCTTGAAGCTAAATCTTAAACAGACAAAACTAATCCCAAAACCACGTCTACTAAAAATAAAACCTTAGAAGATAAGAAGGACACAGATTCTATGGATGTGGAAGATCTTCAGAGGATTGTTAAAAACAATTCCAACGAAATAATTGATCTAAAAAAGAACTCGGGTGAAGGATCTTCTAATCCTAAGAAATTTTTCAAGTTCCAACCAAAGAAAGATAAAAATACTCCTCCCACCAACAAAACCATCTATTCTTCTCTTGAAGGCATTAATATGGAAGATATTGTCCAATCCCTTCAGGATTTGGAAAACGAAAACAAAGTTGAGCCTAAAAAGAAGCAGAGGAGACCAAATAGCAATAACAATCCCAAGAGGCTGATTAATCCAATGAACAATAAGTCAACTCCTTTTGGGACATTTCTTATGGACCAGGATAAGAGGAGGACATACAAGAAGTGCATGTCCCAAAACGTAATAACCACTAGAATTGCTAGCAAAACTACCTCCCATGATACCACTGCTCCTTCTGACCCTCCTAAGAAAACATCA
>JZKD02S1636961.1:73115-89834 GCA_000966675.3 Picea glauca
AAACCATTCCAAGACACAGAAAAAGAAGGGTAGGGGAAAGACAAAGAATGAAACTGGAAAGTGGTGCGATTTCCACAAAATCCCCCAGTACAACACCGATGAGTGTTGCTAAAAATAGTAATTGGTGGCTGAGATCAAAGGCAAAGAGTCTAATCCGGATTCGAAATCTGATTTAAAAAATAATGGAAGGAGCTAGATCATCGATGCAGACCCCACTTCCATTGTCGCAAACACAACAATCCAACCAGAAACATAAGTAGATCCTGAAGAGGGGGAGCAGCTCTTCCATTCACATATGTGGATGAAGGGGATCTTGTTGCATTTCATTGTTGATAGCAGAAGACAAAAGAACCTCATCTCAACAGAGGTCATCAAACAGTTGGGATTTCCAACAACACCACACTTGCAGTTATACAACATCAAGTGGCTTCATCGGGGACGAGATCTTTGTGTCAGCCAACAGTTCCACTTGCCCTACAGCATCAAGCCCTTCAAGGATGAGGTATTGTGTGATGTTACCCCACTGGATGTATGTGATGTTATTTTGGGCAAGCCATATATGTGGAAGCTCCATGATGTTTATGAGTCTCGACTCTGTAGTGTAATTGTTACTCTGGGGGCTCATCTCTACAGGATACCAGAGGTAGTTCTGACTAATGTTTCTACACAACAGTGCAGCAAAGTTGTCTCTCATATGATGAAGTTTATCCTCTTTGTGACTCGGGTAGGAAGTGAACAGAATAAGACTATGACCACTATGACCTCAGTTCCAGCCCCCTCTATCCATCTCAAGCAGGTCGGAAAAATTGAAGAAAATCACAAAGATTCCTTCTGCACACAGTCATCTGATGTAGTCATACTGGTTAACAAGGTCCAACCCCTCTAACATCAAGCTCGCGATAGTCTTCCATAATCCAAGCAGCGCAATGTCTTCAGCAAGGCAAGCAACTCACCAAGGTTCAAATTCAACAAATGCTTTCCCATCTCCCACGGGAACTCAACACAATGGAGACCATTATTTCCTAAGGGGGGAGGATTGATCTAGATGAATATTAGTGGCCACCCACCTATTGCAACTGGCTCACATGCAGTTGTCATCATTGGCAATTATTTACTAGATTTTTGAGTCCTAAACTTCTGGGACCATTTTGAGGACCTAAACAGCGTTTTTGGAGCTCTCCACATTCAAACTGTAGATGGATTCAAAGTTTGATGGCCTAATGTGGATTCCTCGGATAGACCTTTCCAATGGTTTGTCGTGCACCTAAAACGAAGATCATATGAAAAAATTACAACCCCGAGAAGTTGTTGTACCAACTTACCCCATCAGGACCCACATGACTTTGTTGCTTCATCTCCACATTGGGGCCGCAAACCTTTTGGTTTTTCATCTTCTAGGGGCTAAGTTTTTGGATGTTTAGGGTCTCTCCATTTATGTTAAAAATGTCTTTTGAGCCTCATTATACTCATCTTCTTCTTGTGAATGAGCGTAGTTGTCACATCTCTTCTCATAAATAAGTTGTCAGCATTCTAGCGAGTCTTTCACTCTGTAATTTTACAGTTCTCTACATTTCACTCATTAATAGAAATTGTGTATTATTGTATATATGTGCCTCTAGTTATATATATCTAATATATCTTTGTTACATTATTGGATCTCTTGCAATATCTCGGTATATATATGTATTATATCTTCACTCTCATTTTGTGCTCAAAGTAATCTAGATTAGTGGTATCAGAGCAGGATGCTCTTAGTCGTTTTTCAGTGCATGTCCCCGACGAGGTCTGAGTAGAGAAAGGTGGGTCTCAAGCTTGTATCTATTGAGGACAATCTCTCTCGCACCCCCAAGAAACCCTCCATGGCGGAAGAAAAGAAAAACGACGGAACAAAAGATTCTATTTATTTGTTGTTGGAGCAAGCTCTCACGCGACAGAGGGACTAAATGATGGAGAATTTTTTCCAAATTCTTCGACGCCTACCTATAACAACAGATGTGTCTTTATCAAGCAACCACTTTGGAGGCACCGCTCCTTTCAAGGTACAAATTAATTTTGATATTCCCGTGTTTGAAGGTCGGATAGATGTGGATGCTCTGGAAAAATGGTTAAATCTGTTGGAAGGTTATTTCTCTGTGCACAATTTTTTCGATGTGGAAAATATCACTTTTGCGCTCTTTAAGGGTCTCCCACATGTTAAACATTGGTGGGAAACTTACTTCAAGCAAATTTCCATAGAGGAGTCTAGAATGTTCGAGGCTGAACCCAGTTGGGAATCTTGCGTAGATTTCGTCAAGGAACAATATTACCATGTTGGAAACTATAAAGACTGGTACATGAGATGGATGATGTTGCGCCAAGAGAGGGGCCAATCAGTGTGAGAGTTCACCAATACCTTACATACCTTGTGCACAAAGCTGGGTATCAATGGTTATGAGCGTCACTTGGTTCTAAAATACCATTGGGCTCTACACAGGTACATCCAAACCGAAATGGAGTATTTAGACATCGCATCCCTGGGAGTTGTTTCTCGATATGTTGTCAAAATTGAGCAGAAATTTAAGCATCAGAATAAAGGGGATTTCGAGTTTGCAAATACACAACAACAAAAGTATGATAAAGACGGTCATAATAAATAGCCTCTGGAAAACTAGTTCAAGACACAGGAAGAGAAGGTTAAGGGAAAGATAAGAATGTCACTGGAAAGTGGTGCGATTTCCACAAAATCCCCTGGCACAACACCGATGAATGTCGTTCAAAACAGTCATTGGTGGTCGAGATCAAAGACAAAGAGCCGAACCTAGATTCAGAATTTGATTCAGAAAATAATGGAAGGAGACATATCATCGACACAAATCCCACTGCCATTGTCGCAACCACAACAATCCAACCAAAAACACCAATAGATCATGAAGAGGAGGAGCGCCTCTTCCATTCACAAATGTGGGTGAAGGGGATCATGTTGCATTTCATTATTGATAGCAGAAGCCAAAAGAACCTCATCTCGGTAGAGGTAGTCAAATAGTTGGGATTGTCAACAAAACCACACCCACAGCCATACAATATCGGGTGGCTTCGCCAGGGACGAGATATATGTGTCAGCCAACAATGTTGCTTGTCATACGGCATCAAGCCCTTCAAGGATGAGGTATTGTGTGATGTTTCCCCACTGGATGTTGTGATGTTCTTTTGGGCCAGCCATATATGTGGAAGCACCATGATGTTTATGAGTCTCGACCCTGTAGTGTCATTGTTACTCTGGGGGCTCATCTCTACAGGATACCAGAGGTAGTTCCGACTATTGTTTCGACACAATAGTGTAGAAAAGTTGTCTCTCATATGATGAATTTTATCTTCTTCGTGATTCGGGCGGTAAGTGAACAAAAGGAGACTGTGACCACTACGACCTCAGTTCCATCCCCCTCTATCCAATAGAAGCAAGTCGAGAAAATTGAAGAAAATCACAAATATTCCTTTTGCACACAGTCATCTCATGCAGTCAGACTAGTTAACAAGTTCCAACCCCTCCAACATCAGGTTTACGACAGCCTTCCACAAGCCAAGCAGTGCAACATCACCAAGGTTCAGATTCAACAAACGCTTTCCCATCTCCCACGGGAACTCAATGCAAAGGAGACCATTGCTTCCTAGGGGGGGGAGGATTGATCCAGATCAATATCGATGGATACCCACCTATTCCAACTGGCTCACATGCAGTCGTCATCATTGGCAATTATTTACTAGATTTTCGAGTCTTAAACTTCTAGGGTTGTTTTGAGGCCCTAAACAGTGTCTTTGGAGCTCTCCATAGTCAAATTGTGGAAAAAGTCAAAGTTTGATGGAATAATGTGTAGTCCTCGGATAGACCTTTCTAACGGGCTATTGTGTGCCTAAAACGGAGCTCGTATGCCAAAGTTATGACCCCGGGAAGTTGTTGTACCAACTTACCCCATTGAGGCCCAGATGACTTTTGGTGCTTCATCTCCACATTGGGGCCGCAAACCTTTTGTTTTTTCATCTTCTGGGGGGTAGGTTTTTTTATGTTAAGGGTTTCTCCATTTATGTTAAAAATTCCTTTTGAGCCTCATTGTACTCATCTTCTTCTTGAGAATGAGCGTAGCCATCATATCTCTTCTCGGAAATAAGTTGCCACCATTCTAACGAGTCATTCACTCTGTAATTTTACAGTTTTCTACATTTCACTCACTAATAGAAATTGTGTATTATTGTAGATCTATGCCTCTTGTTATATGTGTGTGTGTGTGTGTTATATCTGTGTTACAGTATTGGATCTCTTGCAATATCTTGGTATATTTCTTTATTATATTTCTACTTTCATTTAGTGCTCAAAATAATCTAGATCAACTCTTAAAATTGAAAAGAACATCTTGGGCCTAAAAGGAAACCTTCAAGCTAAATCTTAAACAGACAAAACCAATCCAAAAACCACGTCTACTAAAAATAAAACCTTAGAATATAAGAACACGGATTCTATGGATGTGGAAGATCTTCAGAGGATTGTTAAAAACAATTCCAATGAAATAATCGATCTAAAAAAGAACTCAGGTGAAGGATATTCTAATCCTAAGAAATTTTTTAAGTTCCAACCAAAGAAAGATAAAAACACTCCTCCCACCAACAAAACCATCTATTCTTCTCTTGAAGGCATTAATATGGAAAATATTGTCCAATCCCTTCAGGATTTGGAAAACGAAAACAAAGTTGAGCCTAAGAAGAAGCAGAGGAGACCAAATAGCAATAACAATCCCAAGAGGTTGATTAATCCAATGAACAATAAGTCAACTCCTTTTGGGACATTTCTTATGGACCAGGATAAGAGGAGGACATACAAGAAGTGCATGTCCCAAAACGTAATAACCACTAGAATTGATAGCAAAACTACCTCCCATGATACCACTGCTTCTTCTAACCCTCCTAAGAAAACATCACATACCCAAAAGATCACTAATAAATCTCCCAGACAAAATTCTCCTTCTATTCTCGCATCAAAATTGGAGTATGATTTCTTGGATGATCGTAAGAGAACTAAAGAAAATATCTCTTTGTTTGAAATTATGAAACTTCCCTAGATTCAGGAGAACTTCATTAAAACTTTACAAGGTAATGCTTCCCAGAGTACTAAGGAAGTTAATATGGGGACAAAGAAGGGAACAAATAAAATTAGACCACCTGTAGATGATACAGTACCCAAAAGGCAGTCAATTGTGAATGCATCTTTGATTGGTCAGAGGTCAATATCTACCACTCCTCCTTTATGCATTGATTTTGAGATTTTAATAGAAATGTACATAATTGTATGGTTGATTCATGTGCTTCTTCCAATGTGATGTATTTTAAGGTATGTGAGAAACTAAATGTCAAACCAGAAGAAACTGATATCCAGATTATATAGTTGGATAGGACCATAGTTAAAGTAATTGGAGAAATAAGAAATGTTTTGATCAGGATGTCATCCAACCCTAAAATACATCATACCATTGACATCATAGTCGTGGATATACCTAATACATATGGTATGATTTTGAGTAGAGGCTGGTCCACTATGCTTAAGGGATATTTTGCCCCTGATTGGTCACACCTATGGTTACCTTACAATGGTAAATACAATCAAATCAGAGTTGATAGGGAAATATATATGAAGCATGTGGTAACTGACCTTAATGATCCAAATGAACCTATGATGTTCATAAATTCAATTATGGGCAATTATTCATATGACTCATCTTTTGGGAACCACATAGATAAGATTTCACCTCATGCGGAATAAAGCACACAATCTAAAATCCTTCATTGCACTCATATTGTTTAACCCCATTGTAACATAGAAACTAAAACCAGCAATGATCTTGTACAATATAACATAGTGTTTAGAGATAAATTAGAGTCTTTTGTTAATTTCACTAACCACACTAATTCATAAATATTAGAGAACTCATTGTCCATACACAAACTGAAAAGAGATCATAATATGTGGAACTTGTTTTTTGATGGATCCAAGTCTCTTGAAGGTGCATGTGATGGTTGTATACTTAGAGACCCTACCGACAAGAAAACTTAATATCTTGCAGACTTGAGTTCCAATGCACGAACAAAATTGTTGAGTATGAATCCCTACTCCAAGGACTGAGAAAAGCAGTAGACTTGAGGGCAAATAAAATCAAGGTATTTGGTGATTCATAGATTTTCATAAGACGGGTAAGGAACACCATATGTTGCCTCTCAATTCACCTTAAATATTACCAATAAGAGGTATTGGAATTGATTAAGTTTTTTGATGCATTTAACATCAGCTTTGATCCTCATTCTTTGAATTGTTACGTTTGTCTATTAGAAAATGTAGCATCTAGGCTTATTCCATCATAGGGATTATTTCCTAACACTTTTTATATGGAATTATTGTATAGGCCTTCCATCCCCGATAATGTGACTAAATGGAGAATTTTTTATGATGATCAAAAGATTATAAAATTCCTACATCTAGAAGGTAACTTCAAAGACTCCATAATTGATGAAGGTCGACATGATCAAGAGATGAACGTGGATGTCCCTGACTCAACTAATCAAACACCAAAGCAAAAAAGGGAAAACCAAATTAATAACAATCCTAGGAATGTGGGGAGACTGGAGAAGCTTTATGACCTTCAGGACAAGTTCAAGAAAGTGACCAACTGTAAAACCAATAACTCAGCTATGCAATTTGAATTCATTAATCTGGGAACCAACAACATACCTCAAAACACAAATCTTGGGAAGAATTGCTCTCCTCCTGAAAGACAATCTTTTATCAAATTGTTTAAAGAATACAAGGATATTTTTGCTTGGATGTATGTTTACCTTAAAACTTACGAAACCAAGATTATTCAACATATTATCCCTATGAAGCCTCAAACCAAGACATTTCAGCAGAAATTGAGGAAAATGCACCTCGGTTTGGAGCCACAAGTAAAAGCGGACTTGAACAAATTGTTGGCAACAAGAATAATATTTCTTGTTAGGCATACCCAATGGATTACCAGTCTTGTGTCTGTAAGGAACAAAATTGGGGGCATAAGACTATGTATTGATTTCAGGAATTTCAATAAAGCTTCATAAATAGATAATTACCATGTGCCACATATGGAACAAATTTTATAATGTGTATCATGTCTTGAAATGCTCTCATTAGTAGATGGATTTTTTGGGTACAACAGGTCTTGTCTGCCCATGATGATCAATTAAAAATTGCATTCCAAACAAAGTGGGAAACTTGTGCTTACAGGAAGATGCCTTTCAAACTAATCAATGTTGGAGCAACCTTCCAGAGAACCATGGACATAGATTTCAGGGGGCTAATCAGAGACTGTGTGGTAGTATACCTAGATGGTGTTATAGCTTTCTCTAAAGACAAGAAATATCATATAACTCATCTAAGACGAGTGTTCAACAAATGTAGAAGGTACAGTATCTCACTTAACCCAAAAAAATATGTGTTTGTTGTGGATGAAGGCAGGTTGTTGGGGTTTATTGTATTCAAAGAAAGTATGATGATTGAACCTGAAAGGATTGAATCCATCTCAAAGATATATCCCCCTCGTAATAAGAAGTCTATGCAGTCCTTCCTCAACAGGATTAATTTTGTAAGGAGATTTGTTCCTAGCTTTGTTGAAATTGTCAAACCTCTCTAGGACATTATTAAAAAGGATGCATAATTCAAATGGGGACCTAGAGAGAAGGATTCCTTTGAGAATACAGGCTCCAACTCTAATGAGTCCTAACTTCAACAAAGATTTTATATTATACACATTTGCCTCTGATATTGCATTCGATGTTGTTTTTACACATCAGAATCAAGAAGGAAATGAATATCACATCACCTTTATGAGTTCAGGACTGCAAGGAGTAGAGTTAGACTATCCCAAAGTAGATAAACAATCTTATGTTGTCTTTAAGCTAGTTAAGCAATCCAGGCCTTACTTGATCAAATCTAAAACCAAAGTAATTGTGCCTTACCCAGACGTGAGAAACCTCTTAGTAAGGGAAGTATGTTATATCCATGTTAACAACAACCAATGGTATTATGAGATGAAGTATTCCCTAACCCAAAGGATATCCCCACATTAAATGGAACCGAAGAAGAAGAGAGCTCTCAGACTTAATTTTGCACAGTACCATCTCATACAAGGAGTGTTATGCAGAAAAATTATGATGGTGTCTACTTGAGATATCTTGAGAAGGAGGATGTTGATAAGGTCTTATATGAACTTCATGACGACCCTGTTGGAGGACATTTCAGAGCTGACAATACGGCTCATAAAGTACTTAGAGCAGGTTATTATTGGTCTACAATGTTCAAGGACTCTCATGCATATGCCAGGAAGTGCCAAGAATTCCAAAGGTCAGCTGGGAAAGAGATGGATCATGCTTTCCCCCTTCAACCAATTATTGTTGAACACTCATTCCAACAATGGGGTTTATATGTGATCGGGGAAATTAATCCCAATTCCTCACCCTTAGTTCAAGATCCTACATCTACAAAACAATTGACAGCTACAGGTGTCTTATGGATAATACTATTGATACATCCCTATTGAACATAAAATCTAATCATGAATCTACTTGAGCAGGACCCGTGAGGATGAAGTACTAAATGAGATCATAATATCAAAGTAACTCGTGTATCACCCTGCTTCCTTGACACCCATTATGTAAACATGTTACATATATTACAAATCTAAAGGGTGAAATTTAAAGCTTAAACAAGCTAGGAAGTTGAAAGAACCAATGATTGTGTGGGAAGTACAAGTAAACTCGTCGAGGCTAGGGATGCCCACTGGTAGTGGGGTCATGCTTGTCTGATACTAAGGCAACTTCATCAAGGCTATGGACACTTGCTAGAAGCAAAGCAATTCCAGAAAAGAAGAGATGAGGAATACACATTGGTATATAAACATTCAAGAAAATACTTCTATGGTGTCCAATACCTTCCAGGTTCTTGAACTAAATCAACAAATCATATCCCATTATTGTCTCACAAGAATTATCCTAAAGGTCACATGGGTTGTATAGTGTTCTATTTATTAGGAAAGAGCAGGTGATGTGGGGTCTGCGGTACAGATCAATCTGTAAAAAAATTAAGCAAGTCTACAATTAGATGGATGTAATCTGAAGGTTTATCCGAGACAGAGATAACTGGATCTCCCATCAATTTTCCATTTGTTGTGGCATACACAACAACCCACTAAATTCTTTTAGTGGGTACCAACCTACCAAAACTTTGCAAGGTACTAATTACGGTTACCTGACTAGCTATTTATTCATAAAACATATCTCTATGCATAATTTCCTAACTTTCTCTGATGCAAGATATAACATCCTAGGCATATATATTGTTCATCCTTTGGTCTCCTGCACCATGATAATCTTAAGTTCTTTCATTGAAAATCGTTCCATTACAATACTCCTATTAGTACTAGTTTTGTTACAATCGTTAGCATGAACCATGATAGAGATTAAGGTGTCAAAATTCAAGAGAAAGAGGTCAAAAGAGAGGTAACATAGCTCACACACCAAAGAGGCAAAGAATATGGTCAGGCACCAAGAAATGTACAGCAAAAAATCAATCCCTAAGGGCACGAGACTCAATCTCAATACTCGGGTGGTTATCGGGAGCACGGAAGGCACTTATATCTCCCAAAACAAGCTTAAGCCTCCTCCCAAAAGGAACCAAGTCATATAACCGAGGCATGAAAAGCAAGCACAGGCCCGATCATCTAACGGCTGCAAGAGATCTTAATCAATGGTAGATGTCGCATGTCACATCGGAAAGGAAAATGGAAGTTAACATAGCCTTGGGGCATGACAGTGGTATTCATATCCCGCCAATATCAGACACCAACCACCTCATCGTCCATAGGACCGCTCATTCAACGCCACCTGAAGTCGACATGGTAGTCCACCTAGACACCTAGAAAGCTGAAGAAGACTTCAAAGGACCACCATGTGTCTTTAAATCCTCTCAGAGAACGCCATTTGTGCTAAGGGATCCCATCATTACTCATGGTCACCATGATAGACTCTGCCATACATATGTCGAGCCCGAGAAGACACTTCAACGCCTACATGGACCAATTGTGAGTTGTCACATGTCCATGTCTTCATGTTGATGTCAACATGACATCATCCATGTTTCATTCCTTTTCCATATTTCAAAGGCTCTAAACTATTGGGATAAAGATGTATTTATGAAAGCAAAGGCACGAGGGAAAACGCTTCAGGAGAGTGGGAGGATTCGTCAACATCCTGCCAAATCTGTTGAAAAGGATGTGACATATAAAGGAATATCTAATATCATGTTTTCCCATCCTTCATTCATCAGCATACTCATGCATAAGGACTGACAAAAGTCAGTGATCATCACCCTAACATTGTGAGCCTAGGATTTTCAGAAATCTCATTGAGTATAGAAAATCGTTGCTCCTCATTAGCTACCTGCTCAAATACATTTCAAGCCCCTATAAGAGAAGGCGGCAAAGATCACCATCCATTCATATGCTAATGGTTTGGATCCTAAGGAAGAGTTATTGGGATGACAGGTGTCCCAATGATGACCCACCTACATCAACTCCCTGCTCAAGAGTGGGTTATGAACCATCTTGGCTACAGATGTTAGGAATGTGTTTTCTTTGTCTCATTTTGATAAAAATGTCCTTCTCTGGTATCATTGGCATGATCTTGAAGGAGAACACGCATTTAGGAGTCCACTCTAAATAGTATTGGTCAATCTCATCAATGCACTGGAGAAGATTGAAGCAGAGGACATAATGAGTTGGCCCATTGTATCCGAGGTCACCAAGCCTTGTCAGCTGGAAGGAAACATTTAGCATATTAGTATAACAATTGAGATAAAAGGCTTATGATGAAATGGTTGGAATCAATTGAGCCACCTAGACGTACTCGAGCCAAGGCTCAATTGGACTAGAAGAACACACCCAACAACAGTATCAACAAGGCTCACATGACGGGATTGGTGGGTTTCTTCCCAGTAAAATGTGATAAAATCATATGAAAGGTTGAAATCAATTAGGAAACTAGGCACGGTATCAAGATTCTAACAAGTTGGAATAGTTATTCAAGAAGCAGTATTGGTTTGAGCAAGCGGTTTTCCCTCTAAATTAGAGCAACTATAAATCGGTAGAGGAATCTCATTTGTAGGGTCGACATTTTGGGGAATTGAAGAGTATCTTATACATGAGTTGTCTGATAAAAAAACCCCTCAAACACAGATCAATTTCATGGATGCAAGTTGCAGGAGATTCATCCCCTGCGTTGTGCTTTAGTCTGTGCTTATTTTTGTGTATTTTCTCGTGTAAAACTCATCCCTCTCACTTCATGGCTTCTTGTATCAAATCCCCATTAATAAAATCTCGAGCAGCAAGTTTTATGACATGTATAGTTTGATTGCGTGTTTTTTAGCTTATGATGTTGAAGTGATTTCCTTTGAATGTATGACCACTTCATATCATTTTTTCATGTGTTTAATGATGTGCAGAGAGTGCCTCCATGGATTTAGATATATGAAAATATTTATTGTTTGATTCATGTTTTAATGATCTGATATGTTTGTAAAAACTGTTGAATTCTTAACTGCTCAACATGTTATTATGTCCATAGGCTGTGAGATTCACCTTAAAGTTGTCTCACACGTCTATCTTGTGTTTATTCCAAATTCGGCCCCTTCTCAAACTAAACTCAAATTGTCTAAAGAACTCGTGGGCATATGTCTCTTTAGGTCGAATGCTTGATCTTGTTTATAGTATTGTTTAAGGGCCAAGAGTTCTGAGAGAGAGAGAGAGAGAGAGAGAGAGAGAGAGAGAGAGAGAGAGAGAATTCTAAAAAAAAATGCATAATTTTTGTTGTAAATCAACATGACTTTAAGAACTGTTATGGGTCTTATCCCCTAGGGTGCCTCGGAATAGTTCCATTTACATCTTGGAACATCTCGAGGGATAACTTCCAAAATGGCGTCATTGATGGGGAATGGAATTTGAAGGTATTTTTCCCTAGGGATACGACATTGCATATCTAGTACTCGGAGGTGAATGAGTTTCAGACACCTGGTTGTTAAGTTATTTTCACCTGGAAAATCCACAAGATAAATATCTTGCATCTACTATAAGACATATCAAAAGCAACCCGGATTCTAAGTGTACTCTAGTATAATCAGACCCCGAGAATCTCCTCACATGGAGAAACCTTAGAGAACGTCAAATATCTTCACCTCCAGGTAACCCTAATTTGGGAGCTTCTCATTTTGTTGTTCATATAGGTAGTGAATTTTTAGACACTTTTGATATATCTGTCGATTCTATTTCTGTTGTTAAGCTACCTCTTGAACCCATAATATATCTACGAAATTCATCTTTAGGATTTCATCAAGAAGCAAGATCCTCCTTTAAACCCTTTCTGAAAAACCCTATTAGCCCTTCGTCTGTCAAAGCCCATAACATTACCATGTAGAACCTTATGTCTAACATAGGAAGAAGAGTTGGGGGAAATACACCTCCCCCACCACCTTTAAACCCCTGATTCATGGCACAATTTGGCCCTTTAAATCTACCTTCTCATGTCCATGACCTACCTGAAAATTACCTAAAGTTGTTACCCAAATACAATGGTGAACCAACCCTTTCTACTAAAGAAAACCTAGCCGCCTTCCAGGATTTCACTGATAACTTGTCCATGGATCATGACGATGTCTTCATGAGGTTTTTTGTTCAAACCCTGGAGGGGGATGTTCGTAAATGATTCAGGGAACTCCCCATTGCCTCTATTGACATTTGGTAGGCTCTCGAATCTACATTTCTGAATAAATGGGGGGAGAAGAGGGACAAATTGTATTACCTGACTCAATGTGATTCCCTTCAGAAGAAATCAAACGAGTCTTTTGTTGACTTTAACAAAAGGTTTAAGAAGATTTAAAACAAAATCTAAGAAAAATAAATCATTTACAGCAAGTAGCCAAGGTCACATATGTTGGGGCTTTTGATGCAAATTTTACCATGGCATTAAGAGAAAGGAGAGATCCCATAGACATAGAGGGAAATATGATTTCATCCAGAAAAATGAAACAAAATTATGATCAAGTAGACAAGAAGAATATCAGAGAACACTGTGACCCTTTGAGCCCAGCCAAAGATGTTCATGAAGCTCAAATGGATGAAATGTCTAGACTGATAAGAAATCCGACAAACAAGAAGTCTAGATTTTAAATGGAGAATGGTAATGCTAAGAAAGTCCCCCAAGAAGGAGGGATGAGGAAACCTAACCAGTTTAGGAGGCATTTCAATCCTCAACCCATGAGGAGAGAAAGAAGAAACGATGAGCAACCCATTCAGCCTTATGTCCAAACTTATGATCAAAATAACTTGGTAGAAGAAGACACATATGAAGGTTACATTGATAATATAGAATACATACACTTGTTGTAGGAGGAAAATAATACTATGCACCTAAATCAAAATGCATTAAGAGGCCAACCCTCAAAAATGATTCAAGTGAGGAAGTATTGTTCTCTACTCAGTACAGAATGTTTTTCGATGCATTACAAGCCGAAATGCACAAAAAGTATGATCTCAAGCCTAGGAAGAAATATGTTAACCAAGATGGTCAGCCATAACCTAAGAATCTAAACTCAAGTCTTTCTATGGATAAAGTAAAAGAACTAAAAAATACTATCAAGATTAAAGAAATTGGTGAAACTTCAAAAGAAAAAAGAGAGGTGAAGGAGCTTGAGGAATCGGTTTCATCCTTCAATTTTGAGAAAGAATTTTCCAAAATCAAGATCTCAGTCCCATTGGCCAAATTGGCCAAAAATCCCTCATACCACAAACAGATTGAAAAAGTTATACAAGGAAAAAGCCCAGCAAGTCCACCTGACACTGTGAATTTACAATATTAGTCTCCTACTATAGTATTTGGTCCTCATATAGATGACAAGGATTCAGTTGCACCTTTCTATGTGACCTTGAATATCCATGACAAGATGCTACATAATTGTATGCTCGACTCTGGTGCATCTCATAACCTCATTCCAAAAGTGGTAATGGAGAATTTGGGGTTAGAAATAACCAGGCCTTACCATGACCTCTACTCTTTTGATGTCAAAATAGTGAAGTGTGATTGAATGATTAAAGACATGGTAATCACTTTGACTCAGCTGCCTGTTAAAATCATTATGATGGATGTGGTGGTAGTTGATGTACTTGTGAGCTATGGGAGTTTGTTATCCAGAACTTGGGCTAGAAATATAGGAGGTACAATGCATATGGACATGACCTATGCCATTGTGCCAATATTTGGAGGAGAAAATAGGAGATTATATAGAGAAAAAAAAAATCCTATCTAGTCAATGACCAAACTAACTCTGTAAACCACCCCATATATGTTGTTGATGAAGACCTAGGTTTTTGCATCCTCTCATTAAATGAAAAGTATAAAGAAGCCTTGAATCTTATTAGTCTTGTTTTGAGCCTTGCCCAAGAGACACAAGGTATATGGACAATGTACTTTGATGGAGAATATTCAAAAGGAGCTGGAGTAGTTCTTATCTCCCAAAAAAAGAAGAAATTCATTTGTCCTTCAAATTGGAATTTGAAGCTACTAATAATGTAGTTGAATATGAAGCCATGATTCTGGGTTTGGAAGTAGTGAGGAAGATGCATATTACTGAGTTGGTAGGATTTGGAGATTCTGAACTCGTGGTTCAGAAAATCAAAGGTGGCTAGCAAACAACACACCCCAATATGAGAGCCTTCAGAAATCAGGTATGGGATTTAATTGATTATTTTTACAAAGATTGTAATATCACTGCTCTCTCAAGAGAATTTAACCAGCAAGTTGATTCCTTAGCAGTAGTAGCCAATACTTTCAAATCCCCTGCCTTTCCTCAGATGAGATATGAGATTAAGATAAGGTATAGACCTTCCATTCTTGATAATAGAAAGTATGGCAAGTATTTGAAGATGATCAATAGATCAAAATATTCCTAGAGGTCATAGATGAATTTTCCAACACATTTGTAGATTCGGAAGATAATAGAAAAGGGGAAATTTTGGCTGAAGTAGAGGTGCAAATGAATTATGAGTTCAGTGAATATATGGTTGGTCGCAAAATCCTCCAATTAAAGAACAATTTTATCTGTAAAGGACTGGTCCCCCTGGAACATATTTTTGATAGAAATGATGTGCCCATAAAGCCTACAGTTATGCCCGGAGATGATAACGCTGAAGAATGAAACATTGGGATAGAGAAGGAACCAAAATTCATAAAACCATCCAAAGAAATCTCCCACAAGAACAAGGTTTCATTCTTGCAGTTGTTCAAGGAATATGTAGATGTCTTTGCTCGGAAATATGAAGAAATAAAGACTGTTAGAATATGAAAGATGTGTGCTCGTTTTACCATTGACAATACCCTTGTCACCCAACCATAGGCCGAAGCCACCCTCTGGGCACCTTAACCTTGACAAAGAATCACTCTGGAAGCAAACCCTAGGCTAGATAGCCAAACATAGGGTAGCACACCTTTCCCCAAGGATAGCTCACCAACAAGAGATGATCATATGTTCCAAACCCTAGCCAAGAGATAGTACAAGCGTAACTGCTAGCTACAACGGCAGTTGTCCTCCAAACCTGCGCACAAGACTGGGCACTACAATGCACACAAGACTAGGCACTGCAATTCTAAGACTGCCTGCTAGAATGAGAACTAGCCTCCTATATTTATACTAATTCTGGCTAATTGCTTGGGCCGACTTCTCATTCTGGGTATCTGTCTGTTCAATATATATTATTATTTCTAGCCGACTTCTTCTCTTCGAGGCTAATAACCTAATATAACTTATCTTCTTGAGCCGACAAGTCTTCTAGGTTTATTAGCCAACTTATTAGGGTTTCTTCTTGCTTCCCAGAGTATTCTATCCTTGTCAAGTTTACACGTGGAGGTAAATACCTCTCGTAGCTACCATACTATCAACACTCCCTCCTAGCTAGGGAGGTATTACAGGTAATGGTCTTGAGCACAAAACATACCATTCACCAAGTAGCATCAACATAGTTATATAGACTAGATCATGAGCACCATCATCATCTTTAGTTGCATCATCTCTCGAAACCATACTCTATCGGAGTAATCAGACATGATGCTCACTCCACAGAGTGATACAAGAGCCATTCTTCTATTCTAGAAGAGTAAATTTTCTAAACCATTTTCTGTCTGGAAAATCTATGTTCATCATTCATCTGGCTGATAATTATTTCCAATAAACTGTTGATGGTCTTCAAGGCAATCAAAACAAAATAGAACACAATCGTGTCTATCCATAGTAGTACATAACTACAATCCAATGGTACACTACCACACCAAGTAACACACAAGTACTTGATCAACAACATATAGTCACGAACAGTGGAACACATCCACCACAATAGTATACATCTATTGTCATATAGTCTTCATAACAATCATCTGATACCAACCTGAACAGAAACAATGTTATGATATAAATTGAATCATCTGGGCCAATCTTTCAATCACATCTGTGAGATCTGAAAGAATATATGCCCTCAGAGTAGAACAATGAGATATCTGGACTATTCTTCTCAAGCAAGGAAGAATAATTGTCTTGTCTTCTGAACCTGGACCATTCCCCACCCTGGGCCATTC
>JZKD02S1636961.1:103449-132356 GCA_000966675.3 Picea glauca
CCATTGTATCTGATGTCACCAAGCCTTGTCAGCTGGAAGGAAACATTTAGCATGTTAGTATAACAGTTGAGATAAAAGGATTATGATGAAATGGTGGGAATCAATTGAGCCACCTGGGCATACTCGAGACAAGGATCAATTGGAATGGAAGAACACACCAAACAACGATATCAGCAAGGGTGACATGACGGAACATGTTGGTTTCTTCCCAATAAAATCCGATAAAATCATATGAAAGGTTGAAATCAGTTAGGAAACCAGGCGCGGTATCAATATTTTGACAAGCTGGAATAGATATTCAAGAAGCAGTATTGGTCTGAACAAACAGTTTTCCCTCTAAATTAGAGAAGCTATAAATCGACAGAGGAAGCTCATTTGTAGGGTCGGCATTTTGGGGAATTGAAGAGTATCTTATACATGAGTTGTCTAGTACAAAAAAACCTCAAACACAAATCAATTTCAGGGCTACAGGATACAAGAGATTCATCCACTGAGTTATGCTTTAGTCTGTGTTTCTTTTTGTGTAAGTGCTCTTGTAAAATCCATCCCTATCACTTCATGGCTTCTTGTATCAAATCCCCATTAATAAAATCTCAGGAAGCAATTTTTATGACATATACAATTTGATTGTGTGTTGTTTAGCTTATGATGTTGAACTGATTTCTTCTTAATGTGTGACTACTTCATATCATTTTTTTATGTGTTTAATTATGTGCAGAGGGTGCCTCCATGGATATAAATATATGAAAATGTTTATTGTTTGATGCATGATTTAATGATCTGATATAATTGTAAAAATTGTTGAATTGTTAACTACTCGGCATGTTATTATGTTCATAAGTTGTGAGATTCACCTTAAAGTTTTCTCACACATCTATATTGTGTTTCTTCCAAATCCACCCCCTTCTCAAACTAAAATCAAACTGTCTAAAGAACTCGTGGACATATGTCTTGTAATACCCCAAGGTCGAGCCCTTGCTAAATTGTAATTGTGTTTATAGGCTGGTGAGCCAAGTGTTTATAAGCTGGGAGGTTTATGTGTTTATCAGGCCGGAGAGCCTAGATGCTAAGGCCAGTGAGTCTATTTTTGTATATGTAATTATGCAGATCATTAATAAAAATACATCGTTGTGTGTAGACCGACCACAAAGAAAGAGTTATGGGGGACTAAGCTCCACTAGGAAGGGAAAGGGAAAGGGGCTAAGAGGCTAAGAAAAAGGGCTAAGCTTGAGGGCTTAACCCCAAGGGAATATTATAATATATTTTCCTTAAAGACTAAAGTTTGGGAAATAAACCCTATTATCCTAAGTTCCTTTGGGAAAGGAACGAACTCCAAGTGGGGAAGAATGAGCTCCCAAGAGAGCCATGTGTCAATCTTGGCACATGCAGATTTATGTGGGGAAATCAATCGTTGTGGGAATTAGTCATCCATTCTTGCCAGGTCCTAATTCACACACTCACGCACTCAGACTGAGCACCCATGCAGCACCCACTACCTCTATTTTTTTACCTCTACAACTTTCATGCAAGCTCTATAACCTACAACCCGTGAAGCTAACCCGTACTTCTTTGTGAAGCACAACATGTTTGTTTTGTGACTGAGCCAAATCGTCCTTAGCCAATTGTTGTTGTTTCCCTCGTTTTTCTTTAGACTGGTGTGGTTATTGTCCTTACCAGAGCCATACCCAATTTGTTGTTGTGATTACCCAGACTAGATTGGTCTGGGAGTTGGACCGAAGAAGTAGGTTGTTAGGCCTATGGGTTTGAAGAGGCGGGTTTCCAGGCCTGTGGGCTTGAAGAGGCGGGTTTTCAGGCCCGTGGATTGAAGCAGCAGGTTGTTAGGACTGTGAGCAACTCTCTCCAAGTGAGAGAGGTTGTTGAGGAATTGATTTTCCCATAGGGAGCCTCACGACAATTGTAGTTCTCTAAAACTTCATGTCCAACCTGTTATTGAAGCCCTAGAAGGGGAGTGCGGCAACTGAAGGATTGTTGAGCAAAGAAGGGGCACACTCCCTGGGGTGGGACAGGCATGTGGAGAATGAGGGACTATAAGTTGTGGACGTGAGTGAACTCATGGGGAAAGAATCCTTCCTGGAGATTTTGTAACCTCAACCTAGCCTAGGATTCCCTTTACCCTGGGTGGATTTTAGTCCCAGTTCAAGGGTGACCCATTATTGAGAGTGATGAGCAGTGTGGTCTAACACTGGGAGGTTCGTGGAAGGTCTACACGCAGTTCGTGAACTTCATAAAAATATAAGTATGATTGATATGTTAATCTTTATGATGTGTATCTTGTACATGTCATGATATTTATAATGTTTCATGTTTGAGCTGTTTGTAGAAAATGGTTGTGATTTCCGCATTAAATTGTGTATTGGTAGAATGCATTTTATTGTTGAATTTATATGTATGATGTTCCGCAAAGATCTATGTGTGTCATAGCCCATGAGTTCTATGCTTGGGCGTGGACAGTTCTGACCATCGGAAACAGAGTAAGAATTTTTTACTTCAAGTGACATTGCCCAGCAGATTGCAAAGAGCTTGAATCCAATAGATAGGTGGTAGAATGCCCCGGCTCGGGTAACTAGGGGTGTTACAAATTGATATCAGAGCTCGAATTCAGCATCTAGATGATAGCATGCCTCGGCTTGGGTAGTTGGGGATGTTACAATTTGGTATTAGAGCCCATGGTTTAACCATTGAACCTGGATGGGCCACGAATGTGGAATTTGGAGTCAAAATTCCACAAGGATTTGATGTACAAAGTGCCAGAGTGGCGCTGAGAGATCTCCTAGGTGGTATTGGAAAGCTCAGGAGGTATAGCGATTCGAGAAAGTTAGTAGAGAAATGAGACCACGGTAAATGTAGGTTTGGAACCACAAAAATTAAATTTGGGTCGTTGGATTTGTTCGGGAAGGGGAAGACTCCTCACAACTGTTGGATCCTTAGTTTCAACAGTCTGGGGGTTGTGCGGTGTTTAAGCAGGGAGATCCTCTGAAGTCCCGAAGTCTGGAACCAATCCAGACCATCCAATTTCCAGGGATGGGATTCTGCAGATTAACCAATGTTCAAAGTTTTGGTAGTCTGGGTGTTGTGCAGTGTTTCAGCAGGGAAATCATCAAAGTCTCGAACTCTGGAGTTAATCTGGACCGTTCGTGTTTGAGGACACGTGTCAGCAAATCATCTTATTCGAAGTTTCGACAGTTCGAGGGTTGTGTGGTGTTTCAGCAGGTAAATCCTCTGAGTCTCGGAGCCCGAAGCCCCAAAGCTTTGAAGTCCCTGAGTGATTCTCAATCGTAGATCATTCGAGAGAAGGCGGACCGTTGGATTTCCTAAGTGGTTCGACGGTTCGGTGTTCGGGGAAATCCGTTTGATATTGCGTGGAGTAGAGTTTCTCCGAAGTCCCAAAGTCTGGAACCAATCTGGACTGTCCATTATCGGAGCTACGTGTCTGCAGATTAGTTGATTCGATATTTCGGCGTTCGACAGTTCGGGAGTTTTAAAGTGTGCAAAGGAGAAGAGATCTGTCGAAGTGTCGAAGTCACGGAACGCTGGGGTGACGTGGACCTGATCGGGAGTTCGAAAGTTCGACGGTTTTGAGAATGTGTCGATGAGAAGAAATCATCGAAGTCCCGAAGCTACAGGAGGCAATTGTTCGGCAGTCGGTAGTTCGGCAGTTTTGAAAATGTGTCGATGAGAAGAAATCACTGAAGTCCCAAAGCTACGGGAAGCAATTGTTCGGCAGTCGGTAGTTCGGCAGTTTTGAAAATGTGCAAATGAGAAGAAATCGTTGAAGTATCGAAATTCCAAAGAGACAATGTGACGTGGCATGATGATGTCACCTAGGGTGACGTGGACTTATTCTATGCCGTGTCAATTTATTTTGTACCTTTGACAAGCCTTATGAACCAATTGTGACCTGACACGTGTCACTAGACAGTGGGGCCACGTGTCACCACCTTAGTTGGTGATAGTTGTACTAAGTGGACCCCAGAAGGTTTAGAAGTTTGGAAATGCCAAATCAACAATGATTTAATTGTGATCGTCGGATCTACAAGGAATAGATCAATGGACGGGAATGATTGCGGAAGTCCAAATGCAAATTAACGAGGGAGCTATTTCACATCCCACAATCAACTGAGATCGTAGATCTCCATCGGGAGGAAGATCAACAGTGGACGTTGACTTCCACTCCATTGCACATCTTTCCATTGCGGAAGACGGGGTTGTTGTTAAACCGCGAGCATGTTCAAGTTCCACAATCGTCCAGGACCGTCGATCTTAAAGTGATCGATAGATCGACGGTTTTCCCCCTAACGGGATTAGAACACGCATAATATTGTGGTCGTAGCACCTGGTAAGAGATTTAATCCCTTGGTTATGAGCTTAAACACAAGGCACTTATAATAAGGTCTCGAGGGTGTACTACACAATGAATTTTCTCGTTTGGCGGTCCGAGGGTTTTGTGATGTGCAGAAGGAGAAACCGCCGAAGCCTGAATTTCTGGAGCCCCGGAGTTCCCTAGGCTCTGGATAAGCGACTATATGCTAGCCCTTGGTCACATTCCATTGAGGACCAAAGAAAAAGGGCTAGTGCCCAAAAGTTATTTGTTTTAAGGATGAAAATGGGGCTTAGAAAAGGAGTTTGTGGGGTCTTGAATTGGTATCGGGGGACTGCACCTAAAGAAGAAAATAAGTCTGATAGGTTATTGAAACAAAATGGCTCATGTTTTTATAAAATTGTTGAATCGGTTATCCTAACAAGATTCTATTGGTTGCACATTTTGCAGAATTAACAGCAGATTGATCAGATCAAATCAACACAGAGTGTAGAGATAAGGATGATACACAGATAGTCTACAGTCAAGAAGATGAAGTCAGATGGATGAATGTCCAGTTGGGTATGGAAGGAACCAACTCCAATGGACATGGAGAAAGAAAGCATGATAACATGAATATGATAGATGTTAGAATATGTGCTCGTTTTACCATTGAAAATATATCTATTGTCACCCAACCATAGGTCGAAGACACCCTCTGAGCACCTTAACCTTGATAGAGAATCACTCTGGAAGCAAACCCTAGGCTAGATAGCCAAACAAAGGGTAGTGCACCTTTTCCCCAAGGATAGCGCACCAACAAGAGCTGATCAGATAGTACAAACCCTAACCAAGAGATAGTCCAAGACAAACGTCCACCTTAAGGTCTTCTTTGATACTCCACCTTTTGAGAAAAGCTTCTTCTAGTCTGTCCATGGTTTTAATTCTACCATTGGGAAGGCTCAGGTACCAATGCCTTGAAGCATCATAGAGGGTAGCAGAGAAAACTTCATGACTAAGTCTTCAGCATCATCACTAATGGGATGAAGCTGAAAAAACGCCCAAAAGTTGCTCATGTGCTCTTCGACACTGATTGCATCAGTACCGGTAAATTTGGGCAACCACTTCTCATACTTGGGTGGCATTTGCCTAGGATAGTCTGGTATGGATGACATGTCTAGTGGTCTAAAAAGAGTAGATGACCATTGTCTTTGATTGTTGGTTGGGTTCGTTGCATTGGTCTAAGAGCTAGACATGGTTTTCAAAGGAAGACTCTTTCCAAAAAGTGATTTTACAACAGGAAAGTTCTTGGGAGGCTTCCTTCTGAAAGATAAAGGAGGATTATTGTACCTCTTTGTGGTTTGTGGAGTCGCCGGATAGTTTACTTGAAACTATCAAAGAAAAAGGGAGAACACCCTAGTGGAGTTGTCAGGTAAGCTTGTAAGATAACGCTTCTAGAGGCAAGGCTTACCAAAAAGTGTCGTCTGAGGAAGGTTTGACTCGGTGTCCCCGGCAACGGCGCCAAAATGTTATCGCACAGTTTGTAGCAAGGATAAAAGACTATAAATTGGAGGGTCAAACTGGTGTAACATGAACCAATCCCACCCAATGTCACCACAATGGGATGGTTCTTTCTATTTAGGGTGGTAAGGCCCAGGGGAGACATCCCTGGCGACCTGGGGTTTTGAGAAGGCAAAGGATTACATGATAAAGTATTTATTCTCCCCTCACAAGTCACCACCGAGAAGATAGTCCGACCAAAGGCCAATAATAAATTAAAACCCCCCAAAGAGATACACCTGCCTGAGACAAAGGAACAACAAACTGATATGTGCAAGCTAGCTCAATGGGTTAGTACTTCATATAAATCAGTGACTATCTGATAAACATATAAGCAATTTGATAATAAATATTGATGAAGTCAATGTTTATAAATAGCAATGAAAATTATGTCACTTCACCAATAAATGTTGGAACAATATGGCATTCAATGTAATAAATCAACACTTCATTTAATTTATGCCTTTAATCACCATTCAATTGCTTATAAAATAAAATATTTGTTGCACCAATGATGTTATGGCTAAAGATGACGGCAACACTTAGTCAGTAGGGTTAGTTTATAAGCTAGGGTTAGTGTAGTTAGGGTTTCATTCAATGTATTGAGAGTTGTTTATGATCAAGTTCACTTCAACTCATGAGGTCTTTAGATTAGTGCCTTAGGCTTAATGGAGTCAATAGTGAAGGACGCAAGAGCTAAAGGAGTCAAAGGTAAAAATGGCTAAGGACTAGAGGGAGAAGCTTTGAGGTGTTGCTAAGGCAAGGCCTCAAGGTCAAAACCCTAGGAGAGAGAGGCTCACCTTGGTGTAGGAGAACTAGGCCTCGGTGCTCTCTCCTCCCTCCTTAACTCAATGGCAATCACAGCTAGCTGAAGATGAAGCATAAAACCAAGACAAAAAATTTTGATGAAGCAGAGTGTTGCTACAGCAAGGCTCTATCAGCAAACCCTAGAAAAATCGTCCCAAAGTGTAGAAAACCTAGGCTTAAGGCGTCTCCTTCTTCTCAGCTTATAGATAGTACGACTAGCAATAAATGAAGAGAGAAAGAGAGTGTAGCAACAGCTAGGCTCTCTCCTTCTTCAATCAATGGCTGAAAACTTTCTCTCAATGGGGACATCAGACAAGGACCTACTTGTGTGCTTGTCACCTAGGGTTTTATTCAACAAAATTATAAACATATGCAAGAAATAAGTAATTCAACCATTCAATCAAGAAGTTTTGCAGAAAAATACTTACATATCACCAAGAAATAGCATTGCAAACCCTAGTTGTAACACCTTCAATTAAGAGAAATGCCAAAATATGCCAAAAAGATCCTCCTTCAACAAGTGCGCATCACTAAATCAGCCAATAACCCAAGATAGGGTGCAAATTTCATACCTCCTTATGGAGTGAGTAAGTTGTGATGATAAAATGAAGGTGAAAATCCTTCATTTATACCATACCATGACCTAATTTTACATTTTAGGTCATGAAAAAGGCCGACAAGGCCAAAATACTAAAATCATATTGTTTTACATTAAAATGTCAAATGTAAAACCCTAATCAAGCTGAAAAGAGACATGAAGCCCCCCCAAAGGATACGTTATCCCCTTTTAGGGAAAATGAGGCATCCAAGAGCAAAACGTTAGCCCTCCTTAGGCTCCTCCATCATGCCACACATGCCAATACAGCCCAGTCTGGGTCCCAAGACGTCCAATAGGTCGGATGACGTCATGGTCATCAAGGGTGACGTCCCAGGCCTTTCAATGCCAATGTTCCACTGAAAGAGGGTCAATCCCCCTAGGTCAAGCTCTGCCAAAGTGCCTCTAGTGGAACGTCCTCTTCTTCTCTAGTGCAAAGCCCCTGATCCATCTTTGTCCTGTCTCTGCCCCCTGATGGGGTCTCAGCATCCATCTTATGGGCTCTTCAACCCCATGGAGGTCCGAACTGATCATCTCCCCATGTGTACCAGTCCAAATGGTACATGTCCGACGGGCATGGTCCTGCACATCAAAATCTACGCCCTCCATGAGCTCATCAGTCACAGAGATCATAGCAATGTCAATCGCATCTCATCATCAATATTATTAAACATGTGCACAAAATCCCTAATACATCAGTTAACAACTCAAAGACGTTACACAAGACTATAATACAAGTCTGGAGGAAAAGACAAGGTGTCCTATTGGGCTAGTGTCCACTAGAAAAGGAAAGTTCCCGGAAGAGACCTCATCCAAGCCATGTAAGTGGATGATGTGGTCAGGGGATGTCCAAGCATCTGGGTGCAATAAGGGCCAAGGATGCAAGAAATGTTACCTGTGGGTGCCTTTGTCAGAAGGCGAGTTGTACCTGTCATGGATGCATTATTTCCAAGCCCGTTCTTGCCTTTTATTCTTTTTCTTTTTATTCATTTATCTTTTACTACTTTTATTTTTGTTCAAGAGCTAATCAGGGGACACTTCCCTGGCGTGGTGACCAGTGGTGACAGTGTTACCCACAAGTACTTTCACATAAATGAGAAGGTTGGCTCGTGATGAGATCCCCTTTCCCTTGGCCATGCAACCAAGGGTCATTGCCCTGGTTTGGTAACCAGCTGGTGGCAATGTCATGCTGCTAGGTACCCATGGACCTAATAGGTTGGCTCGTGATGAGACCCCCTATCCCCTGGTTAGGCCTTGTTTTATTACTTTTCCGGGTCCCTCTTCTTTCTTGCTGAGAAGCATTTTATTGCTTTCTCGGGGATCCCTAGGCGAAGCATCTCGAGGTTTTATTCTTAGGCTTTTATCTTTTACCAGCTTGCTTTTACCTTCTGGGCCTTTACCCCCTTCTTCCCACAAGATAAGGTGCAATCCTGAAAATAGGTCAACCCAGTGCCCGGACAAATGGAAAGGGATAGGTGAGCATGAAACAAGATGAAAAATGGTGTTGTGACGAGAGCGGACGATGGCTTTTCAGAAATCCCCCTAGTGGCAAACCAAAACCTATAGACACAGGCTTGCTAGGGCACCCTGTCAATCCCCCCAAACATGGTCAAGTGGGAAAATGTAAGATCCAAACAGTTGTTAGAAACAAAAGGAATCAGATGCATACATTCAATGGTTTTGATGATCAAAGTGACACATACCATGATACTTGGACCAATTACCTCATGGAGCAAGAACCATCTCTGACACAGGACCAAGCCGATGGTGATGGATGTCGTTGTTGCTGACAAGACAAAGATGTTGGAAGAAAGAAAAGGTGGGCCCTCCAGGACCATGCTCAATTCAATCCTTCTCTCGGTACTCCATGTCTAGGACCTGTGGGCCTCGAGACATGATCTCCTAGTTATCCCTAAAAGTGGGGGATAACATGCTCAACAAATGGCGACTTACTAGGCGAAAGCAGAATCTTTGTTCCTCCTTCGGGCTCGTTTGATGCAAAAGTTGGTGGAGAACTTAACTGGTTCTCATCGGAGCTTCTTTTACCTTTGCGTTTGGAATTTTCCCGGTTAATGCATCTGGACCTGCGTGTGGGGTTTTTAAACCTTTATTCCACCTTCTTTTCCTGTAACCTTGACTCATGCCTTCTTTTAACAAGAGTCTAGTAAAGCATTCATAGGCACTAGGCACTTTTGTACTCTTCATTCATTTTCTACGGTGTTGCTCCGCTATCAGCGAGCGTCCATAGCCTCGGCGGAGTCACCCCGACGTCACAGACCTTGCTCTGCTGCCAGCGAGTGCAAGCAGAGTTGTCTGCATACCCTCTCCTACTGTGCGCTCATTTGATATGGTTGATTTTTATTTCGGCAAAATGCCCTGAGCGAGCGGGAGAGGAGGATGTTTGTTATTTGCAAAAATATGAGGTGATTAAGGTGAAGCTTACTAGCTCTGTCTTCGAGGTGCATGTAGTCCTTTCCAGCTTTCCTTCTTTCCCTTAAGGTCTTACCAAACCACTAAGCAGACACTTCCGCATTTCTCCAAAGTTGTTCCTCTATGCTGGTTAGATGGAAAGTCCCTTGAAACAATTGCAGGTTCCCCCATCGTTTCTTTTGTTTGTATGTGAGTGACGAGTTAGGAAGATAGTTCATTATGTCGCATGATTTGAGGTCAACCATTGTCTTGCTAAACACAATCTTCAAAAGCGCAGAAGTCCAAACAGGAAAAGAAAACAAAAATGCATTTCGCAATCGGCCTAGCTAACAACAAAATCATGAAAATACGCACAAAACATATATATATATATATATATAATGGAAATATTGTTTTAGGGCTTGGCCATTCACTGGGAAAGCGTCAGGTTCCCCCCTTAGATTCTATAACCGATAAGTGTTTGCCTCAATCTTCTCAGCCACCTGGAAAGGTCTGAGCCATAGATTCTGAAACTTAGAATGTTTGCCTTTAGGCTCGTTTTCTCTGTCCCACTTCAGGACTAGGTCTTCTACTTCAAAATTCTTCTCTTTATCCTTATGCTTGTCAAACCATCTTTTAACTATCTATTGGTGGGCTATGAATTTTGATTTAGCTTTCTCCATTTCTTCTTCTAACATGAGCAGGGTGTCAATTCTTTGTTGTAAGGTTGATGAGGGATGCCCCTTGGACTCTTGAGCAAGTTGAAGAGATGGGAGATATAACCCGTTCTGGAGAATGGCTTCATGTCCGTATACTAGAAAGTATGGGGAATTTCCTATAGCTTCCTTGGGTGTAACTCTATCTACCCATAAAACGTTATGGAGTAGATTATGCCAATTCCTCTGGTTGTCTGCAACCATTTTCTTCAATATCCTCACTAGGTTCTTATTAGTTAATTATGCCACTCCGTTTCCCTGTGGATAATAATTTGCAGAGTATCTAATTATGATTCCTTTGTCTAGAGCAAACTTCGTTAATAGGGTGGAAGAAAAGTAAGTTGCATTATCAAAAACAAGGACAGAAGGGACACTGAATCTTGTGATTAGTTGTTGTTCAATGAATTGGATTACCACCTTCTCATTTACATGAGTCAAGGGAATGGCTTCTACCCATTTTGTGAAATAATCGATGGCAGTAAGTATGTACTTATGTTGTTTTGAAGAACTTGGTGTAATTTCCCCTATGATATCTAACCCCCATTGTTCAAAAGGCCTAGAAACGATCACCGGTTAGAGTGGGACCGCTGCTCTCTTCTCTCTCCCGGCGCTTATTTGACAAGTTTTACATTTTCTAGCGTATGTGTGAGCATCCTTGAACAAAGTGGGCCAATAGTAACCAGCTCTCAGTATCTTATGAGCGGTGGTGTCTCCTGCAAAATGTCCACCTACAGGGCCATCATGGAGCTCCTTCATAACCTTATTTGCATCTTCACGTTCGAGGCATCTCAAAAGTACCCCATCATAATTAACCCAGAAGAGTACCAAATTTATGAGGCGATATTGCGCAGATTTTAACCTGAGAGCTCTCATTTCCCTAGGGTTGAGGTTATCTGGACAAGTCCCATGGTGTAGGAGATAAGTCAGTTTCTCATACCAAGACTCTTGTCCTGGGGAAATGTATGAAGCTTCACCACACCATAATGCCATTTCATTCTCCCATCCGGGATCTTCATTTACTTGGTCTTGAGCTTCAACTGTCAATTTGCATAACCCTTGTCCTTTAACTAGTTTAGCAGGTTTTATATCTAGATCAAATTCTTGAACTATTGCCATCCAATTTCCTCTTCTTTCCCCCATCTCCTGTTGAGTAAATAGGGATCGCACTGCAAGGTGAGGCACGATTACTTTGGTGTGGTTCTTGAGGATGTAAGATCTGAAATGTTTTACTGCCTTATAAACCGTGTAAGCTTCTTTATCTATAACAGGATAGTTAAGTTCAGCACCTTGGAGGTTAGTGCTCATGAACGATACAGGGGCTTTGTTTTTGTCATCATCCATCTGAGTTAACACTGCGATTAACGATTGGTCAAAAGCGAAAGTGTAGAGGAAGAAATCTTTGTTGAAATCGGGACTTCGCAGCACTGGGGCTTGAGAGATAGCGGTTTTGATCTTGTTGAAAGCCATCTTGCGTTCACCATCCCACTTAAACTCAACATCCTTACGAATCATCTTTTGCAAGGGTTTGATAGTTTCTACGAAATCGGGGGTGAACTTCCTCACAAAATTGATTTTCCTGAAGAACGATTGCATAGCCTTCTTGTTGTGAGGTAAGGGAAGCTGAGCTATAGCCTTTATCCTTTATGGATCTATGTGAATGCCTGCTTGAGATATAATGTGGCCTAACAGCTTACCTTCCTTGACACTGAAAACAGTTTTCTTAGGGTTTAAGGATATTCTGTATTTCCTACACCTTTCGAAAATCTGGGTTAAGTGTTGGATGTGATCTTCTTTGTTCTTTGAATACACAATTACGTCGTCCAAATACACTACTACACACTTGTTGATTAGTCTTGAAATGCTATGTCCATGGCCCTCTGGAAGGTCGCTCCTGTATTGATTAACCCAAAAGGCATGCGTTTATAAGCAAAAGTTCCCCACTTGGTTCAGAAGGTAGTTTTTAAGCGGTCTTCTTCTGAAACTAGAACCCGGTTGTACCCTAAGAAACCGTTTAGTAAAGAGAAAATTTCAGAGTCAGACACGATCTGCAGGAGTTGCTCCATTGGTGGGACTGGGTAGTTGTCTTTTTCTGAAGCTCTGTTGAGATTTCTAAAATCTACGCATAGGTGAATCTCCCTAGACTTTTTCCTTACAGGAACTAAATTAGCTACCCATGCAGAGTGCCTAACCTGGAAGATAATTTTGGCATCTAACAATTTCTTTAACTTCTGACACATGAGGGGCTCCAGGGATGGGTGATACTTTCAGAGCTTCTGTTGGAAGGGTTTCACTTCAGGCTTTAAAGGGATAGTGTGTTGAATGATACGAGTATCATAAGTTTTCAGATCTTGGGAGGACCACGCGAAGACATCTCGATATTGTCTGAAAAGTTTTAGATAGGCCTTCCTTTCCTCTTTAGATATGGTCTTACAGAGATTTACATTCTTTGGATTTTCCAGGGTTCTGAGATTTATAGTTTCATGCATGGGACAAGATCTACCGATCTTCGCGTTTTTTGACCCCTTAAATCTTTCTTTTAGGTCAAAAAGATGTTATAAATTAGCTATCCCCTTTGGTATCGTGTGGGACTTCGATCTGTCTGTTGGTTGATCTGTCTGAGGATTGACCTCTGTTGATTGTTCTTGGAATACTTCATCGTCAATAGCCAAGTCTTTGAAATTATCTTGGTTAGTCAAAAAAATTATGATCTGTTCATCTCCTTCAAAGACCTTCCAATTAGAAATATTGTTGGGCACTGACGGTTTGTAAAGTAGCTCCACAGTGAACCCGGAGGCTTCATAATCTTTAGAAGTGATAGCCTTGAAGCAGCGGTGGCCAGAGAATCGGCAAGAATGTTCTTTGCTCTGGGAATCGTTGTAATGTTGAAAGCTTCAAAATGTTCTATGAGCCTGTGCACTCCCTGTTGGTAGTTCTTTAGGTGTGGAGAGTTGCAATGTATAGTATTATTTATCTGTCTGACAATGATTTCAGAGTCTCCGAAAACCTTTAATCCTTGGACGTTTAAGTCTATGGCTTTCTTTAACCCTTGTACTAGAGCTTCATACTCGACAGTGTTATTTGTGCATTCGAATTCTAGTCTACATGATAGAAAATGTCGTTTACATTTAGGATCAATGAGGATGCACCCTGCCCCAGACCCTTCTTGAGATTTAGAGCTATCAAAGTATAAGGTCCAAACTTGCGAGCAGAATCATCCAACTTCTTCTTTCCTGTCACTTTCCTCTTTTCCTCCTGTTGGTTCTGTGATTTCTAACGCGGGTTCTTGGCATAAAAGGGTTTCTTCTGCCGCTATCGGCAATTCCTCCTGAAAATCCATTTCAGAGTTTTGGGTAAGGGGAACATTAGATGAGAGAGTGGAGAAGTTCCCGAAGTAGGAATCACAGGAGTAATTGCCTAGCACAAAGAAATATGTCGATGAGGGTTCGTTTAGGGTTTCTAGGTTAGTGACAGTATGTTTCAGATATCTTTCCCTATCGATTATGATCATATTTTTATGCCCCTTTAATGGCAACCAAAGGTGAGCCCAGTCTGTACTAAAGTATTCGTTTATCTTCTCATACCAATCTCGGCTTAATAATAACCTGTAAGCTTCTAGGGTATCTACCACAATGATATCAATCACTTGCACAATTTTAGGATGTGTCGCTATTCTGATCATTACATCTTTGAGTTCTCCCATGACCTTCACCTGAGTTTTGTCTAGTTGTATTACATGTTTGTCACTTTTGAGAGGTACTGCGTTTAGTTTTTTGCAAATAAACAGTGGCATAACATTGGAAGATGCTCCTGAATCGACCAAACAATTGTGGAGGTTCCTGTTGAAAACGTCAAACGTTAAAAGGAACGGTGGGACAAAAGGTTTTCCCTTCTTATCTTCAGAGCAAGTGTTCACAGTTGGTTTATTCCCTCGATCTGTGGGGATTAGATTTCTTTCCTGATCATTGCTTGTCGTAGGGTTTTCTACTGATTTCAAAGCTTGTAGCAAGAAGTCTTTTTGTTGAGGGATTCTACATATGTCCATCACTGATATATTAGCCTTCAACTTCTTCAAATCTTCAACTATGTTGTAATCCATCTCGGGCGATTCTCATGTATGGATAGTTATAGGGTTCTTACGGGGAGAAAAAGGTGCTTTCGGGTGATTGGGAGTTGATCTTCCTTCCGAAGTTTGGGCAGTAGTGAGGTCGTTTGAGATAGATTGACCTTTACTTCATGTTTGCACCACCGAGACCTCTGCGGGTGGTTCTTGAACCTCAAATAGGTCGTCGGAAGGCATAATTAGGTCAGGATCCCATATCAACATGGCGGTATCTTCTGGTGGATCAATCTCTTCCTGATTAGCAGCACTCATAACTGAACCGCTTGAATGTTCGGTTAGGGAAACCTCATCTAGAAACCGGTTGGCCATCAAATTCATGGCATGCACCCATTGAGGGCAGTCTCTTTCGGAGTGGTTTTCCTGGTGATACGTATAGAAAGAATCGGATGCTACATTGCCCAGATCGATATTTAAGTTAGTTGGGGGGGGGTTCAATAGCCTTGAACAGTGGGTTCCTTTTAAAGAAAGGCTTATAGGGCCTTTCGCCTTGGTTTCCCTCCCCTGCACTTCTTTTCATGTCTATGATTTTGTTGGGTAACTTCTTAACCATGCGTTGTAGGTCCTCTATGTCCCCACTTCCCTTTTCAGATCCTTGTTCTGTTTGTTTTCCTGGGGGTCTAGTAAGCAATAGTCCTCTCCTGGGAGGAGGTTGGACTTATTTCTTAACTAGAAAGACCTGGCCCTCTTTACATCCTTTCATTTGGAACTCTATCGTTTTGGCTTCTTCAAAATTCTCAGCTAGGGTTAGTTTGGCAGCTCTCTTCACAAACATGGAAATAGAAGCTAGGAGAGCATTGGCATATACCTCGATTTGAAATTCCTGAGTAGGTTTAGCTTCGGGCTGGAATTTGTTTAAGATGGTAGTGAATCTTTGATTAAAATCTTTGACTCTTTCCTTCTAACTCATAGTGGAGGTGAACAACTAAACCATCAGAGCTCCCGTAGTAGTTTCTTCTGCAAACTTATCTAGAAAATCCTTTTGAAACTTTGTCCAACTAGTTATAGATCCTACAGGCAAGTTAAAATACCACGGGAAGCCAAATTCTCAAAAGTATAGGGGAACAACCTGCAAACTACGTCTTCATGTTGGACATTCATCAGTCTGATGGCTAGTATGAATTTCTTGATATGATCTTCAGGCAATCCTAAGGTTTCAGGGTCAAATTTAGGAAGTAACTTCTCTGGATGTCGGGGAAGGTTATGTACGCGTCCAGGGATGGCCGGAGCATCTCTGGCCAACCAAGGTTGATTGTTCTGAGGTGGGTTTCCTCTTTCTTCATCATGGTCGTTGTTGTCTTCCATATCTTCGGATCCTGAGTTAAACTCTTTCTCTTCCGAAAAATCGCCCGGCTCAAAGACTATTAGAATATAGAAGATTGTGTGCTCGTTTTACCATTGATAATACCCTCATCACCCAAACATAGGCCAAAGCCACCCTCCGAGCACCTTAACCTTGACTGAGAATTCCTCCGGAACTAAACCCTAGGCTAGATAGCCAAACAAAGAGTAGCACACCTTTCCCCGAGGATAGCACATCACAAAAGACTGATCAGATAGTCCAAACCCTAGCCAAGAGATAGTCCAAGCCAACATTGAGACTGCTAGCTGCAGCAGCTACACCTGCATCTCTCCTCCACACATGCGCACCAAACTGGGAACTACAGTGCGCACCACTTGCTGTCTGCAATTCTAAGATGTTTTCAAATGAGAACTGGCGCCCTGTATTTATACTGGTTCTGCCAGATTTGTTGGGGCTGACTTCTCCTTCTGGATATGTGTCTGTTCAGTATATTATTATTATTTCTGGTCGACTTCTTCTCTTGGAGGCTAATAACCTAATATAAATTATCTTCTTGAGCCNACAAGACTTCTAGGGTTATTAGCCAACTCATTAGGGTTTTCTCTTGCTTTCCAGAGTCTTCTATTCTCGTCAGGTTCACACGTGGAGGTAAATACCTCCCGCAACTACCATAATATTAACAAAGACGTCGTCCGCTAGCGTTTCAGGGATTAGATTAAGAGGATGTTCGATTTCAGTGATTGTGAAATCTATTAGGTCTTCTACTGTGTGCACAAAAACCTAGTCGAGGGTGTCGACCACTAGTCTGCTTATTTTTTGTCTTCGAGAAAGTATCGGAGCTAAGGACAGTGCACCGATCTGTCGGGCGTATGCTCTTGTGATTCTTCTAAATTGATTTAATTCCTCGTAAGGAAGAGTGTAAGGTATATCCGGGTACAGGTGTTCTTCCTCGTCTTGGGGTGAGTTACTTGTTTTAGGAGTACTCAATGTGTGTGAGTTGTCTTGGGAATGACTAGCCATGTAAGTGGGTTGTTTCGAATCTACAGGTTGTCTGGAATATTGCGTGAAATATGTATTCAGCCATTCATTCTTCAGGCCCTCCTTCTAGCGCCATTTCTGTTGATGGGTCCTAAATTCCTTTAACTCAACAACAGGAACCAAACCCACCACGAAGGCCCAATTAGACTCTGCAGCGTTTAACAGTGGAATGGTTCTCCAGATCTTGTGATCCGGCCAATTAATCGATGGGCTTTACGTTTTCTTGTGAAGGCTTCTCCTTCAGTTCGGACGTTCTCTCTTTTTGTATTTTCTCTTAGGTGTGACTGGTATAAGATGAAAAGATGGTATAAACCAACTAGGCAACAAATGGGAACAAGCTTTAACTATTGGAGAAGACGTTGGGCTTGGGATAACCCTTACACCCTAGCATGCAGACAATGATCGTATACCACAAGCCTAGTACTAATACGTTAACCAAGTGAATATTCTAATTACTGATTGAGATACAAATTATCAGAAGAAAACACGCATGTGATAAACAACGGTAAGTAAAATAATTCACTCAACTCTAATCATCAATCACATAATAACACAAAGATTCATTTTCATCATTAAATAAAGAACTATAAAACATTGCATCGGATAACTTATCAATAGATTTACTAGCTCTTACTCGTTACTGCATCCATTCATGAGACGGAATAGGAAATAGTTCTTTTCCACATCCAATCATACACGCATTTGATGAAAACATAAACTTGTCTCTGGTCCAGAAGGACTTCTCAATTAAAGGTAGCTCCAAAATAATTCTTAACAAAACCAAAAATGAGAGTTTATTGCAACAACCATCGACCCTTAACTAATCGGTCGATGCTCCTATTTATAACATAAAATTAACTAAAAATAACGGCTAAAGTGCAGATAAGTAAAACAAAATTCGCCACGTGACGTTCTCTCCTATGAGTTTTCTATGAGTCATCTCAAGATATCTAAAAGGGTGACTTTTCTCGTACTCCGACCACTAGATGAACAGCTCCTCGCAAGTGTTGGCGTATGGGAATCTATGTTGTTCCATCAGGGGTGCGTAAATCTCTCTTATTTCTATCACATGTGCCCGATACTTGACCAGACTGGAACTTAACTGTTGCAGCATAGTCCGATCTTTGATCGGGTGTTCCATAAACTGTCGTACCTGACCTGGAGCTGTGTCTGTCACCTTTGCTAGTTCTTCATCCCATGTTGAGTCTTGCTCGATGTGCGATTTGACTATGTCGCCGAAGTCATTGGGCGTGCCAAACTCGGGGAGTCCGATATCCTTCATTTCCTTGTTGATTTTGATCCAGTTCCTCTTGCACTTGGCCCATTTTCTTGAATTTCCCGATGAGGCTCGCGAGCTATTCTTGTCCAATACTTGGGGGCATCTTTCCTGCAATCAAAAAATGAAATCCTTTAGAAACCACGTATAGAGTAACACTAGGTAAAATACATGTATAAAGTGTAAGCATGAGAAATCCAGACTGGTACATACCTGTAAATCTCGCTAAACCTGGTTATTCGATACTTACAGTATCTCTGTAGCTTTCGAATTTCTCATCTCACTTCTCTGGATGCTCATAAACTCCTTTGCACGCAGAATGATCTTGTTTACGATGGCTCAAGAGGATTTAACGGGGAAGAACTTATCGGTCGTATCAACCAATTAATTCGGGTGATGAGTGAAATTCAAACAAATCTACCGCCAAATCTCTGCAATTTAATTCATCGTGGGTTGACGGCGAAGGCACGGAGGGTGATGTATTCTATCAGTAAATTCAAACTGTCCTTTTGATTCGTGCACAAATTAGCAACTAATGTGAGATTTGGAATTAATTATTCCCTTAAATGCTTTGGATCGCAACGTATCTAGCGCTAAAACGTCCTATCGTGTCGATTTCCTAGTGGGTGGATCGGGGATCGACAATGTGTTACGGGTGTTTTCGATGACGTTCTTCTGTGAAAAACCTCTTACGCCGATCGATTTCATCGTACGGTGCTGACGTGGCGAAACTGGCTTGGGACACGTGGTAATGAAGACCGGCGACTTAACTCGCAAGCATTAGTCGAAGCCGGGACTTTCTTCTAGTTGTGTGTTCTTAAACTAAGCCTGGGATAGCCGATGCCGAAAAGGTATCGAGGATTGGCGATTGGGGATAAACCTATCGCGTATTTTCCTTTGGGTTAGCGTCTTCAAAACTCTCGATGCCAAAACGTTTCGAGAGTCGGGGATCGGAGAAAAACTTGTAGCGTGGTCCAAACATTTGTCGCGGTTTGGTCTTCTTTGTTTCGCTAAGCGCGTTGGGTATCGGCTATCGGCGATATCATTTCTTGATTGTTAACGTTTACTCTCTTCGCCTTTGTGTGATGCTAGTCGCGAAAGAAAACTTCCTTTTGTCGATGCCGATGAAGATCATCGCTCGGCGACTGGGGTTTTTCCAGTGATTTTCCTTCATCTTTTAAACCCTTCCGATGTCGAATTTGGGCGCATCAGGTGAAATGTTTTGGTTGTGGATTCTTTAATTAAAGGTTAGGCCTTTTAAGTCGTTAGTTTTCATAGATTCAAGCAAACTTTGAAAGACTCTATGAGAGTCAAAATGATAAGCAAAGGCAACATTTTTCACAATGAAGTCAAATTAGACAGTGCAAAAGATCAAGTGGTACCCAAAAAGGTGAAATTTGACATAGGCCTTTTAGGGTGTGTTGAGTGATCAACAGGCTAGTTGCCTAGTTCTATGTGAGTTGGATAGTTTCCTAGTTCTGTGTGAGCTAGATGTATAGTTTTGTGTGAGCTAGATGGAATCCCCTAATGACATAATCTTTGAAAGGACGTCGAGACCCACAAGGTTCGAAAGGACGATGAGGTTGTGCTCACTAGAGAGATGCTACATATGATGACGAGACTCTGGATGCATGTTGTGGTTACAGAACTTCTAGTGATGTATAGATTCGTGAACAAGTGAACAAGTAAATGGTCAAGTGTACAAACGTGCAGAAGCAGTCTTGAAGATCGTGCCAAAAGAATACCTTGCTTTCTAAGAGGGAGTGTTGAAGTTTTGAGTAGCTTCGGAAGATATTCTTATTGTATTTGATCAAGTCAAAACCCTAAAAGAATAATATTAAATCATATTTGTAAAGTCGGGCCCATTGATCTATTACAAAAAGGCAAATACAAATTAGAAAGTGACAACTGTACAAGTCGACCCTGACCAAGTTAAAAGGAGGGTGGTTTATCCACTATATATATGAGGCTAGGCGCCTCACTTACAATACACAACACAAGCTCTCTCAAGAACAAGTTCGCTCTCCGTAGAAGGAGACGTGGTAGCAGAAGAAGGTTGTGTTCGTGGAGACTTTTGGATATCTCTTGAAGGTTCTATTTGAGATAAGTGGTGTGCTACCCTACTGCAACTAGAGTTTCTGATTTATCTTGTATATATCTTATATTTTGGCATATCTCTCTAGAAGAGAGCATTGTATTGACAATGTACTTGGTTGATGAATCTATATTGAAGAAGTTTTGTTGGGTTTTCTCCCCCAAGAGGGTTTCCCAAGATAAATCTGTGTATATTGTGAATGTCTTTCTTTCAGCGATTCTCATGCAGTTAATATGCTAATGAATTAAAGATTAAGGAATTCTAAATACTCTTTAACTACTTAAGCAAAATCTAAACAGAAAAGACACCTCCCCATAGCCTTGTCTACTTCTTTCTTCTCATTTTTCTTCAACACTAACCTAATGGAAGGTTGTGCTCCAAGGGTGGTTCGTGGAACAAAAAAAGATGTGAACCTCCTGGTACCTGAATCTGTGGAGCCCCTCCCACTACACTGTCCCTCTCGGGTAGATGTCACTGAACTTCTAAATGAAATTTTGGTCTTCTTTGTGGATGCTTCATCTTTCTTTTTATCCTTTGTTTCAAGTGAATCAAATGCAATTCTCATAATCTCTGGGTTAGTATTAGGACAAATGTCAACATCATGCCCGAGGATTTTAGCTAAATGATATTTCAACCTGCAAATCTCTCTTGACATTTTCTGTCCATAGAATTTGCAATTCAATCGTTGTCGGTTTGTCCCATCTTCAGGGATCACATACACCCAAAATGGATCCAAAGGCTTCGGCATATTTTTTGATGAAATTGACAGCTTCAAAATTCAAACCCTAAGGCACAAAAAAACAAGAAAATGATATTAAACCCCACTAGAAAAAAAATAACATCCCATTGGTAAGAAAACTCAGACCTCTAGATTAGATTATTAGCAATGAAAAATGACAATAAGAGGGTGGAGAAAAAATTAACATCAAGGCTCAAGCTTGTTGTCCCATAAAAAAAAACGTTACATTGTTTTATGGGCATAAAAATCATGGCAAAATGACCAAAATGTAAGCAAGCAAACTTGCAAAAATCTATGGAAAAAAAACATTAACATGGAGGGATTTAAATACCTACCTATGAATGGAAGACTCAACACCAGTTGGCAAATGAAATTGAACCCTTGCTCCACTTAAAAATCCTTGATGGTGATGATGATGATAGTTGTTTAGTTGCCTCCACAATGATTGAGGAAGACCACAAACCCTTCTCCTTCCTTCTCCAACAGCAAACAAGTCAAATGAGCAAAAGAAAAAACCCAAATCATCTTTATCCCCGCRGGTTGGGCACGTCCCACAATTTTTTGGGTCAACTCRSGACTYTTTCAAAGAAATCACCGATTTTTTCCRTAAGTCACTATTTTTTCAAAAGAGAAAAAATCRCRATTTTTAGGGGACGATTTTTYGGGCAAAGGAAAAATTCRYGATTTTTATAAAAAGTCTCGATTTTTTGGTGACTTTTTCAACAGTAATTTAACCTYACCAAGTCATTCTCCAAGTCAAGTGTGGTAACTTTGGTTAATACAGAAAAGAGGGCCTTTTTGTTCACAACAATGATTGTTGAAAGCCTTTAGACCTCACAACGTTTGTCTAGGTCCTCAAATGCCTCGTAGTATTTTAGTATAAATACAGCAACTGCCTGCCTGCTATGTATTGCAATTTGTAGGTTTATAGGCCTAGCTAGATCCCCAATTTGATGTTAATGGCTTCCACGTAAAGAAATATAATGACACAATGCAAGTGAAAATGTGTTGAAATTTGTTATACAAAAACTTTTGAATTAAAATTCTTTCCACTGGGCTTCTTAAGTCTCGCGGGTGTTTAAGTTAAAGACCCCAAACAGAGAAATTTGGTAAAGCAAATTTCTAAGAACTAAGGTTTTCCTAAGTACAATATGAACAGAAAAGTCTGACATAATATAAAACACAGGTAGGATTTTATAATTTTTCAAAGCTCACTTGCTTGTCTGCGACAAAAACCAATAAAAGTAAAGATCCAGGTGCAAGGATTCTCCCCCAACATGTAGATGAACAGAAGACTCGGTCATAGTCCACATAACAAGTATTGTTTTGTAATTGTTCAAACCATGCTTGTATTTCTGAACTTGAACGGATAGACAAAGACAACAAAACATGGATCAAATCTATATATTTTGAATAAACAGAACCCTGGTCCAGTCTGTACAAGAATGACAATTAAAAATGGATCTGAGACCATGCCTGCTAAGATGCCTCAGACTACTGATGAAGATTGATTGCCTTTATGCAACAAGGATTTAAAGGCTGTATGTATCCTATGACATACAGCCCTGGTCTTCAATTCAACTCAGGTCTTCACGTTGTGAAGTCCGTAACAGCTTATCGGTGATCAACTTGGTATCCAATACAAATATGTCAACAGAGAAGCGTTTCAATGGTTCCAAAATAGCTGACCTTTCCTGAAGTATTTTTTCAGGTAAAATCTTAGTAGTTTGGAGTATGTCCATTTCTCTTGATGCTTCTGATCTGAGTATTGCAATAGATTTTCAGTACTGACATGGAAATCCCCTTTTCCAAATGCCTCATAAACTAAAGGATCGGTCAATGCATTGGGATAAAGGTTATGCATCCCAATTTCACTTAGTGCCAAGGAGAGTTTATTGGCCATCTTGCCATTCAAGTAGGAATCCACAATCGCACCAAATGTCACAAGATCAGGAGCAATATTCATATGTTGCATGTGAAGGACACTAACGTGAAGATCCCAAAACATCTCCATTCTTGAAAACGCTAAAGCACGAATGTTGAAGGTTGTTAGGTCAGGCTTGAAACCAGCATCGACCATATTTAAAAATTCTCTTTGCAGACTTCTCATTTTGAAATTAGCAGCATACGACAACAAGAGAAAATTCCAAAGAAGATTGCCAACATTCTTCCTTTTGAGACCCACCTCTCTCACAAATTCTCCTAGCTGATAGAACCTTTCCTTTCGGATATACGCAAAAGCCATTGCCCTAATTGTTTCCTCCTCTAAAAAATATCTGTAAGCTTTCAGGCACTTATAGCTTTCTTCCATCCCAATCAAAGAACCAGCAAAACTATAAGACCGCACAATAAGATTGACAGTTGATGAGTCCACACTGAATCCACCTGACCGCATTTCTTCAAAAATGTGTTCCATCAACTCAAGCTGGCCTCCCTTGCCATAGCAAGATATCATTGTAGTATAGATTTTGGCATCCAGAATATGACCCCTAGAATTGATTTCTTTGAAGATCCTAGCTATTTCATAAAAAAGCCCCATCTTTCCATAGGCTTCGATTAACTCCATACATATAACAGTGTCGGGCTGGAAGCCGTGATTTGCAATCTCATTCCAGAAAATCTGAGCCTGATCAGGAAGCCCACTCTCCGCATAACATAGCATTAAAGTTGTCATAGTAGCAAGACTGGGTTGAATACCTTCATCTCTCATCTCATTGAAAAGATTCTGAGCTTGAAGTGGCATTCGGGCTTTGCGCAAAATGTGGATGAATAGAGTGTAATAATGTTCCTTGGCTCTGTAACCAGCCTGCTTTTTCCACCATTGGAAAACCTAAAATAATCATGACAAGGGAAGATCAATTACCTTCTAAACAGTAAAGGATAAGCAATCAAGAATTACATACTATTAAATGTCCAAGTCATCCCCCCTTTCATACTTCCGTACATTGATATTAAGTCTACGGGGTAAATGCACTGTATAAGAAAAAACTGTCATACCTAAAATAATTCAACAGGATCCCAAATGTCACTAGAATCAAAAGCTTGGAAAATAGGCTGTTGAACTATGAAAAAACCGTTTTAGGGGTCACCGCAAGACCTAAGATTGTTGCTCCCAAGGGGCTCAGTTTTTATAGCTAAAGGAGTGAATTGAAAGCACCAAGCACGTCTTCATCTCATTGAAAATTAAAAACTACAGACATGACCATAATTTCAGTCATTGACTTGACCATATATCCAGGAAATTTTAAATTTGTATCAAAACTACTTTTATAATTGGTCCTTCAAAGAGATTCCCGGATAGACTTCCAAATAAATATTTCAAAATGTTCAAATGAGAAACTGTGTGAAGGTAGCTACATCAGCTAAGTCCATTCAAAGAACGGAGAAAGCAACAGAAACTATATAGAATGAAAAGGTTAACTAAATGATGCCTAACATGCTCAAGCAAGATTAGGGTGCTACTGACTATTAATATTTCTTCCATGTGTAACAGTAAAAGTAGTTTCACTCCTAATATCTGACATATGTTTGACAAAGGGAAGGACGTGATAGGGAATAAAAAGAATTACGGCTTTGTTCAATTAGAACCTTTGGATTGATAGCTGATACAAAAGATATCAAAAGGGAGATTGGTGATGGAAAATCAATGTTGAAGAGCTCACCTCATGAAATGACTCGGCAAAGCCAAAGTATAAGAGTTTGAATTGGACTCAACAAAAACTTGGAAAATATAATTAAATTTTTAAAATACACAACATTTTATTTTTAAAAATAATAATAATGATAAGGTCATTTGGGTCTAACTCGGGTAGTTGGGAGGAATGATTGTTATCCTCCCCACCCAGATTCAGTTTCCACAAGTGACATGTTGAGCTCTTAATGAGTATACTGTTGTCATAACCTTGAGTCCTCTGTTGACAAAGCCTCAAGCTTCTGTGGAATCTGGTTTACCCTTGATACCATCCTTAGAATGAGGGGAAGTACCCAGTGGGTTTCCCCAAAATATGTATTTCATGGGAGAATAAAAATAATAATAACAATTTCACTAATATGAAATTTATCAATGCCATACAATGCAAAATATCAATATTAAATCCAAAATCATATATGTAACTATGTCTAATCATTGATGATATCATAACAGTACATATTAGAAAACACCAACCACGGCATGAGGCAACATCTAAATAGTAAATTTGACTTTGGACTTATGAATAGGAACTATAAGCCTCTAACCCTGATGTCAATTGCTCAGTATCAAGAAAATTTAATTCCTGATCTGTAAAAAGAGGCTCTTGGGTCTCAGTGATCAAATGCGATGCTCAATCTACATTGTCCAAACAAATTGCTCCATGATCAATGCCTCCTGTGGGTGTTAATGTTGAAAATCTTACTCTTTATATTAATAGAAAGAATAGATTTGAAAATGATAAATAAGAAAATAGTATATAATTGAGACTCGAGACTCGATTCTCTGACCTTGTCTCTGCCTAATGCAAAGAAGAAAATTATGATGGAAGAATACAAGAACAATGAAGCGCTTTTGTGCTAACCAATTGCACTTCATAGAGGAGATTTTCTCATACATACTGCAGTTCTGCCTTAAGACACCTACAGCAATTTTTTGGATTTCAGGGGTAACATTGCCAAAATTATTCCACTATAGACCTAGCATCGACGATATGCCATATTACATGAGTAATAGAATTAAAATAAAGCCAAAGAAATCAAGATTGAAAATTTAAGAAATTAGATACAGATCCAGATACAATTTATAGCTTGAGGTAAGGATACAAATACAGATATGAATACAGATTCCGATATGGAATCAAGATATGAGGATATCCATTAACATTGGTAAAGTTTAAAGGTTTGAAGATATCATCCAACCAAGTTCCAGCATTTGGAGTGGCCATGTTGATTGAAACTGGATTCAAAGCATTATCTTCAAACAACCACCTTAAGTATTCAACAATAGTAAGATCCAAATTGCTTGAATTCTGAACTTATTCAGTCTTCTTCTATAATACCTTTCCAATTCTAGGATCAGATGAACAAGGCTTTGGAAGGAGGTTCTCCTGGACTCTCCTTCCCCAGTGCAAAGTAACATAAAGGTGAATCATAATGTGTGGTGGATCAAAACAAGCTCAACCTCGGTATCATATCCCTATGCTGGATGAGGGGACTCTGTAAGATGGAAAAACTCAGCGAAGCAATGATGAAGAGACAGACACAATCAGCTATGCCTCTCATCCTACCCCCCTAAACTCTATGCTCAAGTGATGGAAATAAGGATCCCTCATCCAGACTGATAATCTAGGCTGACACAAAAATTTGGCATGAGGCCACTGGCAAATAAAAGCGAAAAGGTTTCCGGAAAAGTGCAAAATCTCTGAAAAGCAGGAGATCCTCGTAGAAAGCAGGGAAATTTCCTAATCTTACACAACTCAAACCACATGCTGGCAAAGGGAGAGTGGGGCCAGCGAATCTAGTCTAAACAAAATACTGAAAAACAACAAGGAAATCTCTGCTAGGCGAGGAAAAATGACTAAAATGCAAGGAAAATACGAGGGAAAATATGGAAAAAAAAATGCAAAACACCTAATCTAATGCCCGCAAGTACCTAAAAATGTTGAAGGGATTTTGCCCCTCACTGGAAAAAGTGTTTAAGATGTTGCCCATTGACAGGAAGCTGCATGACATCACCATCCAAATCGGCAAGCCTAAAAGTGTTGGACCCACTGAAGCATGGACACTAAATGGACCCAACCATAAGCTATCAAACTTACTGTGGTCTACTGACTTCTCCCTTCTCTTGTCCCACAGTAAGACTAAATCACCAACCTGGAACACTTTTCCCTTAGCTCTCTTATCAAAAGCTTTCTTTACCTGTCTCTAATGCTTAATGAAGTGTGTGAAAGCTTCTGATCTATCCTCCTCAAGCTGAACTAGATCATCAAATCAACCATATAAGGCCTCCTCATCTGTAGCGAACTCTCTAATCAACTTGTGGATTGGAATCATCAAGTTAATTGGTAGGACTACATCAACTCCATAAACCAACTCAAAAGGTGCCTTTCTAGTTGACTATTTCTTCGTCACCCTATCAGCCCATAATGCATACTTGAGACTGTTGTCCCAGGCTCTCTTGTTTTCTACAACTATTCTTCTGATTATTCGGATCAAGTTCTTGTTGGAAGACTCTGCCAATCCATTACCCTGTGGGTAGTGTTGACCGCCTATTCAAATAGGGGGTCAACTCCATGTACCATGAAGATATGCATCATCAGATGCAAACAAGTCGAAGACTTTTTGGTTCTATAGGGCATTTTTTGCTCCAGCACACAGTTTTGTAAGCAGGATTTACGCACCCCTGTGTGGGTTAATAATGTAATAAGTCTGCATGGATCATAGTTAGGTCAGTTGCCTTCGGATTTCTTTATTAGGAGAGTTCCTTTCACTAAGTGTTTTTTATCCTCAGGATCTTAATCTGGCCTAACCAGCCTTATTAATTTCCCTTGAGTTTTTCACTCCCACTAGCAATAAATCCTCCAAAGTGGTGAAAGGCGTTTTAATGAATTCATTCTCTGGTAGCTAGTGTTTAGGAATGATGTAAATGACCATGTAAGACAACACAAAAAGTTTCGTGATTTTTAGTAGAGTCTAGATAGGTTTTTTTTAATTAATTAAAATTTCCTAAGGTTAGAATTTTAATTAATTAATTTTGATGAAAAATTATAAAAGCTAGGTCTCTGGGTTTTTGATAGGGGTATTTGTACTCAAAAGAAATGGAACGAGACCCCCTACACCCTTGGACCAAGTTACAACTTAGTCGGACAAGTTTTGCTAGGGTTTTGTCCACTTAGGAGTCTTAGTCAGATAAAAGCAATTTTAATTGCTAAACCCAAGACATGGGAAAATGTCAATTTTGTAATAATTGATTAATTGAGTTAAAGTAATGATGGATAATGATGAGAGACACCCTCCTAACCTACCCCAAACATTTCCTAACCATTACCCACCTCATTTACCCACCTATTAATTATTTCCCCATTGGGGAATGCACCCCCACTCCACTTTAAAGTTTGGAAACTCATTGAGGATGAGTCGTGGGCCCCTCTTTGATGAGGTGCGCCCCTCCTTACCCATCCACATCACCTTGGAGAGTGTGTCCATCACACTCCTCCGCACTCCTCCTCATCCCCACGCTTTTCTCTTGGAAACTTGCGCCTTTCTCCTTGAAGGAAATGGAAACATCTTCAAAAAATTGGGAGTTTGCTTTCAAAGCAAAGCAATTGCTTTCTCCTTGCCCAATGCGCCTCTCTTGCCTTGCTTTCTCACTCTCCAACTCTCCCACTTACCATTCCTTACTCAACCTAAAATCTCACGCCCTCATTGGTTTGAGTTGTCTCTTTGCTTGGATTCTTGACATTTGTCAAAGATCTAAGAGGGGTCTCTTTAGCTTCTCATGCTATTTAAAAAACCTCTCACTCCCTCATTCTTCACCATTCTTCTCAGTATTGTTATGCTACCAAATTCTCTCCATCTCCCTCTCTCTCTATCATTGTCATCTTGCTTTGGTTCTCTTGTTCTTGAAGAGCGTGGAGCAACTTTGTTGCTACAACCTCTTCCATTGGATAATAAAGAATTGCTTTGAAGGAATCAGGGAGTATTGGACTGTGTCTACATGTTCCATCTATTTGTGAGATGATATTGCTCATTGCTTTCAATATTATTGTGATCATTAAGTAGCATTGTGTAAGTAAAACTTTGTTTGCTTAGCTGGGTTTAGTAAATTTATGATTGTTGACCTATATGCATTGTGTTCATTTATAATACTAACTTTGTTGTGTTATTAATGCATGCAATCCATTATCTACTTGATCTCACAGTTTATTTGAAGTTTGCAGGTTACCTTGAAAAGGAGTTGTTGG
>JZKD02S1636961.1:144418-156015 GCA_000966675.3 Picea glauca
CTAAAATCTCACGCCCTCATTGGTTTGAGTTGTCTCTTTGCTTGGATTCTTGACATTTGTCAAAGATCTAAGAGGGGTCTCTTTAGCTTCTCATGCTATTTAAAAAACCTCTCACTCCCTCATTCTTCACCATTCTTCTCAGTATTGTTATGCTACCAAATTCTCTCCATCTCCCTCTCTCTCTATCATTGTCATCTTGCTTTGGTTCTCTTGTTCTTGAAGAGCGTGGAGCAACTTTGTTGCTACAACCTCTTCCATTGGATAATAAAGAATTGCTTTGAAGGAATCAGGGAGTATTGGACTGTGTCTACATGTTCCATCTATTTGTGAGATGATATTGCTCATTGCTTTCAATATTATTGTGATCATTAAGTAGCATTGTGTAAGTAAAACTTTGTTTGCTTAGCTGGGTTTAGTAAATTTATGATTGTTGACCTATATGCATTGTGTTCATTTATAATACTAACTTTGTTGTGTTATTAATGCATGCAATCCATTATCTACTTGATCTCACAGTTTATTTGAAGTTTGCAGGTTACCTTGAAAAGGAGTTGTTGGAATAGGTTCAAGCACAAATCTCATCATCTACTAAAACTTCACAAGTTGTTTCTGTTCATCTTTCTCTTCTTTTCACATTCAGATTTTGGGTGCTAACTTGCTTAGACAGGTCAATAAATTCATATGTATTTCTGATTTTTACATGCGGGAAACTTCTGTTGAAAAACAGAAAATTTCCTTAACATTGTGAGTGTGTTGCAGCATAAATCAGCAAGCAATAGCTTGCTGATTTTTGCAGGTTCTCGCCAGGCTAAGGGTACTTGCGGCCAATTTCAAGCACAACACACCTCCAAGTACCTCCTTTCGAAAGTGGTAACAATTTCTCTTCTTTCTCTCTCAATCTAAGCGTTGTAAGCAAACCCAAAGGAGTGTACCCAAGAGGCTTGCATTTCTTTTCACTTCAATTCTGCTTTCCAAGTTATAGTTAGCTTCTTTTCAGTTTTCCTTGCTTAGTTTAGCTAGTTTAGTTGTGGATATCTACATGCATGCTTAAAGATAAAATAATCTAGAGTAGATCTCATGCCTAAATGCTAGCTTAGAGCCCATGGAGGCTTAGATTAAATCTTTTATTTTCCATTGCATGAAAGTTCATTTATTTCTTAAATCTTCAGCTTACACACATGCATGCAAACACTGTTGTCATAATGGCTTAAAATAATCGCTTTTCATTTTCGCAAGTATTTTTCAGTTCTTCACAATTTACATGCGATAACTCATAACTTAAGAAATTAACTTGCAATCTCATTGTTTAAAGGCTTCAGCCTTCACAACTTTCATTTTCAATTTCGGCATTTTGAGCAAGCTTTACGCACTCAAACACACTTCAACACTTGGCTCATAGGTTTAATAATTAATTTATTAGACTTAACAAGACACCATTACCAACCATCTTCGCCATTTAAAACGGGGTCGGAGGAAGGCAACAGAAGGTGTTAGGCCGGGGACGGTCTCATGGCGCACAGCGTCCTTTCCGGGAGTACTCTAATCTTAGGATTGACCTGTGGAGCTAGGGTGGGCCTTGTTGCCTAACTTCTTGAGCACCCAGCAGTCACTTGGTAATTGGGGGAGGAAAGTATTGGGTTGACACTTAGATAGGATTAAAATAAATCTCACTTAACCACCTAGCTTAATCCTTGGTCTACAACATCGGCAATTTACTTTTACACTTGCAAGCACACTGATCTCATTATCTTTATTTTACATGCAAGTCATTTTATGTGTTGTGGAATAATTATCTAAGTGGTTACATCTATCATCTGGAACACTTTTACTTTTCAAGCATTTCATTTATATTGTTGTTCCTGTATTCGTGGTGTGATCCTTCAAGAAGTTGCGCATCCACCTGGAGGYACTCTCTTGACTGGGTCTTRARTGATTTACGTMTKTATGCCATTGATAAGCAGTCCAATAGRGTAAGAGCTATTGTGAGCATGCTTGGCTTGATGTGTTGAATGGTTGTATCATCTTGAGTAWCTTCATTTCCTGCACATTCAAGCAATTTGTTAATATATTGTATATCTTGTATTTATCTATTGTAATCTTAGATATTCTTTCTGTATCTTTGTATCTAGTTGTATCTATCTTGTTGTGGCATTTGTAAACTTGTAACTATCTTGTAACGAATCTCCCCTTAATTTAGTTGACCCCTTGCCCAATCTTAGGCACTAGTCTTAGTTGTCCTAGGAAAAGGTCTGACTGTTCATACTTAATTGTTGCACCCTGCATTTGCTGCTTAACATCATAGGCTAGATTCCTCCTGACCATTTAACTAATTGAAACCAACTCCTAGAACTTTAAACTCTAAATCTCATCTAGTAACTAGGGTCTACCCCCCTTGGCTTCCCGAGGAGTTAGCCTAGATGGAAGAGGTTCAAGTCAAAGTGACAGCGTGGACTTTGAACCTAGGCATTGTGTCTCCGAGGACACACTAAGTGAGCAGGACTTAGCTCACGTTTGCAAGTGTGTATAAGGACGGCAACAAGTAGTAGTTAGCCGAATGGGATAAAGTGATACCAAATCTCAAGAAGAAGGCCACCAACTCAACTGATCTAAATACACTAGCATTATCAGTTGTGATCTTCTTCGGAACTCCAAACCGGGTGAGGATATTCTCTTCAAGGAAATGAATAATAGCAGCAGAGGATGATGTCTTGAGCAGAATGGCTTCCACCCATCTAGTGAAATAATCTGTAGCTGCTAATATCCAAGAATGGCCCGCACTAGAAACTTGTGGGATCTCTCCAATAAAGTCCAACCCCCACTGCTGGAAGGGGGCCTCTACCACAATCGGATCTAAGAGAAAAGATGGAAGTCTCTGCTTGCCCTCAAACCTCTGACAAGGCTCGCATGCACGGACAAAGGCATGGGTATCTCTAAATAAAGTCGGCCAATAGTACCCGGCATGCATGATCTTATGGGCAGTGGTCCTAGCAGAAAAATGTCCACCACATACCCCCACATGCAACTCAGTCATCATCCGATGTGTCTCATGCGGTAGAACACAGCTCAAAATCAGCCCATGGGGGCTCCTCCATCCCAAGCGACCCTGCCAAAGACAATACTTGACAGCACAGAACTGCAAAGATCGCTTTTGCGTCTTACTGAAGTTAGAAGGACATGAAAAATTTTGCAAGTAAAATATAATGTCACGATACCAATCAGAAACTTGCAAATCATCAGAAATAACATTTACCTGATTAATTACCTCAAGTTCCAAGTCCTTCTCAGTCATCGGCGTGGCTAATCCTTGACCTCTAACAATTTTGGCAATCTTGACCTCAAGGTCATATTCCTGTATCTTTGTCACCCACAACCCTCTAGTTCTTGCACACTCCTTCTGAGCTAATATATCTTTAACTTCAGGAAAAAGGACATATGCTACAATGTGTGAGTTCCAAAAATAGGGCCTAAATGAGCCAACCCCTTGACCATAGCATAGGCTTGTATTTGAGCTCAGATCCTTGCAAGGACATGCTCATATATGCAATCGGTTGCTCATGCCCATCCATTTTCTTTTGCAACAAAACACATGCAATCGTATGATCAGATGCAAAAGAGAAAATCACATGAATAACCAGGACTAGCTAAAATGGGAGAGTGAGAAAGAGCTTGTTTGATATTCTCGAAAGCTTGCTTCGCTTCCTCACTCCAAGTCAGGTCATGCCCCTTCTTCAACATATCTGTGATGGGTTTTACAATCTCTGCAAAGTTGGGGGTAAACCTATGTACAAAACCAATTTGCCCCAAAAAAGATTGAATAGCTTTTTTATTACTGGGCAAGGGAACCTCTTGTATACCATTGACCCTCTCAAGATCAATTCGCACTCCTTTTGAGACTATGTGGCCCAACAACTTGGCCTCAAACATCCCCATGAGCGACTTCTTTGGGTTGAGCGAAATGCCCAACTGCCTACACCTATCAAACATAACATGCAAATGAGAAATATGATTAGATCTCTTTTTTGAATAAACCGTTATATCATCCTAATAAACAACTATGAACTTAAATAAAAAGTCTTTGAAAGCATGGTCCATAGTGTTGATATTATGGTAGTTGCGGGAGGTATTAACCTCCACGTGTAACCCTGACAAGAATAGAATATTTCGGGAAGCAAGAAGAAACCCTAAAGCATTGGACATAACCCAAAAAGACAAGTTGTCTAAAGGAAATATTTAATATTGAGTTTTTAACCTCCAAAATGAGAAGTCGGCCCAGACAGCTAAGGAGGAGCAGTATAAATATAGGACGCCAAAGATCATTTGACACACACAACTCGCAACTGCAGAAATTTAGTTGTGCGCAAGTCTGGAGAGTAGTTGCAGCTACAACTACTGCAACTTGTATTTTCGGTTCCAGTCTTGGACTCTCTCTTGGTTATGGTTTGGACTTTCTTCTTGGTATGCTAACTCTGGAGAGTGATACGCTACCTTGATTGGATTTTGGACCTAGGATTTGCTTTCGGAATTATTCTCTGTCAAGGTTAAGGTGCTCGGGGGTGGCTTTGGCCTATGGTTGGGTGACAATATTGCTATATTGTCTAAGGTTAAACGAGCACACCTATTATTTTCTAACAGGTTATGGGCCCACACTATCTTTGGACAGTCTAACCACTGGAATATAGATTGGGAGGATTTGCTCAGTTACAGTAGCAGTTGCAGTCAAAGTTTTTGTTGNAGCTATTGTGAGCATGCTTGGCTTGATGTGTTGAATGGTTGTATCATCTTGAGTAACTTCATTTCCTGCACATTCAAGCAATTTGTTAATATATTGTATATCTTGTATTTATCTACTGTAATCTTAGATATTCTTTCAATATCTTTGTATCTAGTTGTATCTATCTTGTTGTGGCATTTGTAAACTTGTAACTATCTTGTAACGAATCTCCCCTTAACTTAGTTGACCCCTTGCCCAATCTTAGGCACTAGTCTTAGTTGTCCTAGGAAAAGGTATGACTGTTCATACTTAATTGTTGCACCCTGCATTTGCTGCTTAACATCATAGGCTAGATTCCTCCTGACCATTTAACTAATTGAAACCAACTCCTAGAACTTTAAACTCTAAATCTCATCTAGTAACTAGGGTCTACCCCCCTTGGCTTCCCTAGGAGTTAGCCTAGATGGAAGAGGTTCAAGTCAAAGTGATAGCGTGGACTTTGAACCTAGGCATTGTGTCTCCGAGGACACACTAAGTGAGCAGGACTTAGCTCACGTTTGCAAGTGTGTATAAGGACGGCAACAAGTAGTAGTTAGTCGAATGGGATAAAGTGATACCAAATCTCAAGAAGAAGGCCACCAATTCAACTGATCTGAATACACTAGCGTTATCAGTTGTGATCTTCTTCGGAACTCCAAACCGGGTGAGGATATTCTCTTCAAGGAAATGAATAATAGCAGCAGAGGATGATGTCTTGAGCGGAATGGCTTCCACCCATCTTGTGAAATAATCTGTAGCTGCTAATATCCAAGAATGGCCCGCACTAGAAACTTGTGGGATCTCTCTAATAAAGTCCAACCCCCACTGCTGGAAGGGGGCCTCTACCACAACCGGATCTAAGGGAAAAGTTGGAAGTCTCTGCTTACCCTCAAACCTCTGACAAGGCTCGCATGCACGGACAAAGGCATGGGTATCTCTAAATAAAATCGGCCAATAGTACCCGGCATGCATGATCTTATGGGCAGTGGTCCTAGCAAAAAGATGTCCACCACATACCCCCACATGCAACTCAGTCATCATCCAATGTGTCTCATGCGGTAGAACACAGCTCAAAATCAGCCCATGGGGGCTCCTCCATCCCAAGCGACCCTGCCAAAGACAATACTTGACAGCACAGAGCTGCAAAGATCGCTTCTGCGTCTTACTGAAGTTAGAAGGACATGAAAAATTTTGCAAGTAAAATATAATGTCACGATACCAATCAGAAACTTGCAAATCATCAGACATAACATTTACCTGATTAATTACCTCAAGTTCCAAGTCCTTCTCAGTCATCAGCGTGGCTAATCCTTGACCTCTAACAATTTTGGCAATCTTGACCTCAAGGTCATATTCCTGTATCTCTGTCACCCACAACCCTCTAGTTCTTGCACACTCCTTCTGAGCTAATATATCTTTAACTTCAGGAAAAAGGACATATGCTACAATGTGTGAGTTCCAAAAATAGGGCCAAAAATAAGCCAACCCCTTGACCATAGCATAGGCTTGTATTTGAGCTCAGATCCTTGCAAGGACATGCTCATATATACAATCGGTTGCTCATGCCCATCATTTTCTTTTGCAACAAAACACATGCAATCGTATGATCAGATGCAAAAGAGAAAATCTGAAAATCACATGAATAACCAGGACTAGCTAAAATGGGAGAGTGAGAAAGAGCTTGTTCGATATTCTTGAAAGCTTGCTTCGCTTCCTCACTCCAAGTCAGGTCATGCCCCTTCTTCAACATATCTGTGATGGGTTTTACAATCTCTGCAAAGTTGGGGGTAAACCTATGTACAAAACCAATTTGCCCCAAAAAAGATTGAATAGCTTTTTTATTACTGGGCAAGGGAACCTCTTGTATACCATTGACCCTCTCAAGATCAATTCGCACTCCTTTTGAGACTATGTGGCCCAACAACTTGGCCTCAAACATCCCCATGAGCGACTTCTTTGGGTTGAGCGAAATGCCCAACTGCCTACACCTATCAAACATAACATGCAAATGAGAAATATGATTAGATCTCTTTTTTGAATAAACCGTTATATCATCCTAATAAACAACTATGAACTTAAATAAAAAGTCTTTGAAAGCATGGTCCATAGTGTTGATATTATGGTAGTTGCGGGAGGTATTAACCTCCACGTGTAACCCTGACAAGAATAGAATATTTCGGGAAGCAAGAAGAAACCCTAAAGCATTGGACATAACCCAAAAAGACAAGTTGTCTAAAGGAAATATTTAATATTGAGTTTTTAACCTCCAAAATGAGAAGTCGGCCCAGACAGCTAAGGAGGAGCAGTATAAATATAGGACGCCAAAGATCATTTGACACACACAACTCGCAACTGCAGAAATTTAGTTGTGCGCAAGTCTGGAGAGTAGTTGCAGCTACAACTACTGCAACTTGTATTTTCGGTTCCAGTCTTGGACTCTCTCTTGGTTATGGTTTGGACTTTCTTCTTGGTATGCTAACTCTGGAGAGTGATACGCTACCTTGATTGGATTTTGGACCTAGGATTTGCTTTCGGAATTATTCTCTGTCAAGGTTAAGGTGCTCGGGGGTGGCTTTGGCCTATGGTTGGGTGACAATATTGCTATATTGTCTAAGGTTAAACGAGCACACCTATTATTTTCTAACAGGTTATGGGCCCACACTATCTTTGGACAGTCTAACCACTGGAATATAGATTGGGAGGATTTGCTCAGTTACAGTAGCAGTTGCAGTCAAAGTTTTTGTTGNGGATCCGGTTGACAGAAAAATGAAAGGGCATAAGGGAAAATCCAGGTATTAGTTTATGAGCCTTCTTCATGAACGGTTGTTGTTCTTTATCAGCTCATTCTTTCTTTTCCCTTCACGTATTAAAAGGATCATCTTGTGTTTTGTATATTCGGATGATCATCAATCTTCTTTTATTTATCCATCTTTAGAAGAAAAAGATTTGCATACTGCTTGTATTGTAAATATTGATTCAGTATCTTCGCCTCAGCCTGTTCATAAAAATGATCTTTATATTCAAATACCTCTTGACTTGGATCAGCCATGTAACCTTACGGAGGTCGAAACTAATTCAAAACCTAACCAGATTTCATCACCTTTTGCCATTACTGTTGAGCCTTGTCATCAACTTGTCAATCCTCATGATTACCCCACTGCTTTTCAAACTAAAATCAGAATGAAGATGTTCAAACCTTTGAGGCTGCCATATCGCCTTAACCCTTATCCTCTTGATTTCTTTAAGTATCTTCCCCGGTTTTTTGGAGCAGATCATGTTTCAGCTGAGAGGCATTTGGGATCCTTCGAAAATTTTGTTGATCAATTCGAGATTATTCATGATGATGTTATTATGAGGTTGTTCTCAAAAACTTTGTTCAGAGATGCTGCAGTATGGTTTAAGAGTTTGAGAGTTGATTCCATTGGCTCTTGGATCGAGTTGTCTAATGCTTTTTCAAAGCACTGGGGTGAGAACAAATCTTTTGATTTATACCTCGCTGAGTTTTATGCCTTGAGAAGAGAGGAGGAAGAAGCTTTGTCTATCTTCAACAGAAGATTTTATAACATTTATCATAGCATGCCCTTGGAGATCCGGCCTACTGAGATCACTGCCATGGTATACTATGTTATGGCGCAGCATTCAGAGCTTGTCCTTCTCCTGTTAGAAAGGAATTCTTCATCCTTGGCATGTTTATTTGAAGATGCCCAAGAGATTGAGGAGAACATTCATGCTTCTAAGAAAGTTCAAGATCTAGTTTACTTTGAAGATTTGCATGCACTGGAGCAAGGAAGTTGTCAGTATGTTTCAGTTTTTGAGCAAGAAGACAGTGATTATGAAGCAGATCTTGAACAACAGCAAGAGTGTGAGTATATGTCAGATTGGGAATCAGATTCTCCAGTGTTTGCAGATGTTCCTATGGACAGGTATGCATGGCAAGTTGATGATCAGTTTTCCAACCATTTTGATCATGAGGTAACCGATGATTGCCTAGGTAATTACATGTTTCTAGTTGATAATGATCAATATGATTTAAACCCTGTTTTATCATCATCTTGTGATCGTGATTTTGAAGAGAGAGTTGTTGCTACTAATGATCAAGATTCGATCACAACAAAACTAGAAAGTCATTTGTTTGCAAGCAGAGAGGCATTCATGGATAAGGCATTCATCGATCAGTATGTTCCTGATCTTGGTTTCAAGGATCCGGTTGCAGCCTTGATGGAGTCATATGGTTCGGAGTACGTGAAAATTTCAGATTTCTTTTACTCATCATCACTTTCGGGTGAGTCTTGTTTTCTGAAGGAGTTTTTATCACTGTTGTTACATCACAGACATCTTTTATTGATCAGTGGTATGGACGAAATCTTTTCAGTTTTCAAATTACTTGAATGGCTGTTATGGAAGTCTGCCTTTACTTGACCAAGTTGCAGATCTGGTTAGAGTAGGGTAGTGTAGGAAATAAGCCTGCTTCCCGAGCTGTGCTTTCCTTCAAGTTTGCAGAAATAGCAGTTAGTTTGCTGGAATAAAGGCAGGTTTTGAAGAGGTTCAGAGAATGGTTGCATAATTGACTCCATAGCCCAATGGTAAAGGCACACAGGTCTGCTAGGTTCTTGGAGCCTCGCAGGGAGGTCTCCATCCCAGTTGAAGCCAGATGTTAGCGCTCAAAATGTCCTTTTAAATTCTTTAAGCACCTTCATCACTTCATGCTAAATTTTCATTTTTCCTTCGGTCTTTTGCCCATTTTTATAATCCTAAAATCTTCCATTGAGCCCTGATAAAGTTCCCATTGATCGTTTTTGCCCAGTATTTCTGTGATCCTTGTCCTTTGGTTTTGCAAATGATGTTTGGTCTTTCACAGTTCTTTGGGCAAATACAAGGAAAAGCCAAATTTAAGTTTTATCTCAATGGCAGTTTTATTGGATCTAGTTTTTTATTATAATTTTGAATAAAAAGCTCATTGGCCTAAGGGCCAATTCAGTTGTCAACATGAAGAGCCATAAGGTTAAATTCAGGCTTTCGGGCCTATTTACAGGTCTTCATTATTTTTATCAAAAGTTTGAGGCTCAAAGGCCAAGCTCCAAGCTCCTAGTCCCCGAGCTAGCACCTGCACATATAATAACGGGTTAGCAACAACACATAAGTCACCAAAGCCAAGCACAAGCGCCAAGCCCGATTCTCTTGCCATTTCTCATCGATAAACTATGTAAGCATTCGCACATATAAAGGCCACAATCCCTAAAAACCCAATACATGTGGGATATGGAGCATTGACCAAATATTTAAAATACAGTCTTTAAAGCCCTCATGCCAGCTATCAACATCATTTATGGAGATAGTAGCTGTCAAGGAGGAAGCATTAGATCGAAGAGGATGGAGTTTTTGCATGCAAGTGAAGGTGAGTTGTCAGACTCTGCAGATATGGAAGTATCGAAGAGTTTGCAGGTGTTCTAAGTGATTTGTCGGAGCAACAAAGAAAACACGCAGAACGACCATCAAATGCCAAGTGCCCGATTTGCAGGCAGAGGAGTTCAAAGAGCCAAGGTGCAATGTGCAGGTGTCATGGAAATAGTGCCAGAGACTGTACAGGTGTGAGGCTTACAGAATCAGAGGTTAAGATCATAGGGCTTTTATGATCACTATGTTGAAGGCACATATAGTGGTCAAAGAAGTGGACAAAGCATTGGTGTTGCCTTCTACCATGGTGTTGATTGCTGTGTTCTCATACACAATGTTAAAATCATTTGATGATCTAAATAATTGACGCAATGAATTTCTAAATCAGTCTTCAACTGATGCAAGGCATAATGGGTCAATTTGCCAGTTGACTTTCGAGGTAGAACAAAGCCAGGTATGGAGCAAGGTCTAGACATTCCTGCTATTAAAACAACTGGAACATCTGATCTGCATGATAATGAAAGGGTTTTCAATGCATGTGATGAGAGTGGTCCGCTTATCTGACAGATCTAAAACCCAGCAGTGATGAACTGTTAATAGGATCAATGTCTGTACGCATTAATAGTTTTCCAAATGAAGTATCAAGGCCAAGACGGTTGAAGCATCTTGTTACTGTCAATAGTGTGGAACCTTACCTCTAAGGTCAAATAGTAATGCTTGTGTTAAAGCTTTCACATCTCATCCTAATTCAACAGGTAACTTGCAAAATGCACAGAAATAAATGTCAAAGAAATATTATGTTTTCGCCTTCTTAAGGTATGATAGATTCATCCCCAACAAGCAAGTTACAGAAGGGTGTCAGAGTATATTCGACATATTTGTATTTGCACATTCATGAAAGCTAAACATCATGATACTACAGAGCTGCATACTTTCTCAAATATCTTGGGTTTAGGTGTGGAAATCTTGCAGAGGTATATGGAAACATTGAAGGAAACAGAGTTGGAATACTTGCTAAGGATGTAAAGGGCAGAACCATCATCATTTTTGCAAACAGAGTAAAGCTAAGTATCCTTGATGCAAAGAATGATTATACAGTGGCATAGTATTGAAATGGAGACATATTCAAGAAGCCTTTAAACAAGTTTTTTGAGCATTTTATATAAAATTGTGAAACAGCAAGCTACAGGAAGTTGGTAGCACAAAGGGTAGTTTCACAGTGTATTGCGCTACCAACAGGGCTGTTTTTTGTAAAAAGCAAGCAAAGTCAAAATGGAACTTTATCTCAGTCAAAGAAAGAATAATTCGAGGGGCAGGTGGTAAAGATGAAACGAGAAGGCCTTTATCTTCTCCCAAAATGGCTCGAGTGACAGTCGAAGACTCAGTTGTTGATAGGGATTCTTATCCCTTAAAGATAGGATCTCCTCCTTTTTTGTTGCAATTAGGTTAATCT
>JZKD02S1636972.1:25055-41847 GCA_000966675.3 Picea glauca
AAAAAGCCCCATGCAATAACAGTGACTTGGTCATACCTTTCAAGCATGACCAAGTTCTTTTAAATTTCCAATGTTGATAGGCTAGTGAATACATCTGATCAGACCATCTAATCCTAACCAGATAACCCCTAGGTTAGAACTAGTGAATACATCTGATCAGACCCTCTAATCCTGATCTGATAGCCCTTAGGAAAAATAATACTTTAACCCAACAGTTTAATTTGGGTTTTCGTCTTGTGAAGTAGGTTAGAGTGTAGACTAATTGCTTGGCCTGCCTTGCCCAAATAAAACCAGATTGATGAAGTTGTTACCCCATGACTCCAATGCCTAAGTCTAGTCGAAAAAATGTCCCCCTGGTGATGTGTATGAGAAAAACCGAAGAAAACCCATGAAAAAGCACTAATCGTAAGTTTTTCGTGCACATGACATTTTCCGCCCCGGACATATGTTCTGGTCACTTTCCAGTGGTCCAGATCACATCGCTCGGATCAACGGCTCACATTTGATTCCGGACCCCCCCTCCGTTCTACCTTTAATGGAGGGGGGAGGGGGTCCGGAATTGGTTATAAAGCAGACGCAGATCTGAACGGCCATAAGCTGAGCGCTCTAATCGACGATCCAAATTGGATTCCGGACCCCCCCCTCCGTTCTACCTTTAATGGAGGGGGGGGTCCGGAATTGGTATCAAAGAACGTGCCAAGATTTAAGGTCAGAAATCCAGCACGTGGATCAACGGATCACGATGGATTATGGACCCCCCATGGTGTTCTGCTTTTAATCAAAGGGGGGGGTTTGGAATGAATATTCCTTCTGGAAATCCCCTTGTTACACATGGCATGTTTCTATTGGTCCAGAGGTCAAATCCTCTGCCTGCTACCTAACATCCCATCACCCCTGGACGTCATCCTTCAATATCCCCACTCGACCCACTTGTTACTGGGGACGGGTCACTTCCCATAACCTCCGGTAATCCAGGTTGTCAGTCCCATAACTCCCTTCACTCATGAACAACCCCCTTTAGCGACTTTCACCCCCCAATCACCAACCTCCACGTCAGTCATCCATATACTTTGGTTACCGTCACCTGCCATATCACCCCAAGTGGCCCATTGTCCATTAATAACTGGATAATATGCCCGTTTTCATGATGACCGTTTTCCCACGTCCGACCGACCCAGTTTCGAATAAAAATACCGTTGTGCCCATTTTCACTCGTTATTCATCCCTCGTGCTAGAACCATCCATCGCACCAGATAACGTATCTATCATCTTCCCATTGCTTCCCCGTCATTTTCCCATACACCCAGTAGACCCCACTAATGTTGTTTGTTGCAGGTACAGTTGCTGAGATGGCATCCAAAACAAAGCAAGCTGAAGAAGAAGAGAATCCGTTCGTTCCTCCTCCGGTGGACCTGGATAAAATTCCCCTGGTCGATAAGGACCATTTGATAGCTGATACCATTTGCAATTTTGACTTCTCAGATCTCCAGTCATGGCTCCGGGAAGTTTTCCTAGACCAGAGTGACGAAATTGGACTCTGGGAGTCCAATTTGCCCCTATATTTGTTCCCCCAAATCCACCATTTCCCATAATTTGCACTCAAGTGCCAAGCTCACTACGTCCCCGACCAGGGAGCCATTGTTTCTTTGTCTGGGGATGTCCACTTCTTCATCACTCCAGAGGATATCGACCAGATGATGCAGATAACCCGCCCGGAATCTGCGTCCCCATTCAACCTGGAAATCCCCACTGAGATTTATCAAAATATGACTTTCCCGCAGAGAGATCAGACAGTCGAGCTTTTCCTCCCCACTTTCACTCTGCTCCCGACCAAAAATCCCCCGTACCCTTCTTCTTTGTTTTCCGCCAAAGGAAATCAGATTATTTCCTCCCTGTGTTCCCTGCTTAGGTACTATTCCGATAAATGGGTAGACGAACCCATCCTGGGTTTCCTTTCTATCTTCTCAAACGACGAATAGCCGACCACGCAGTTCGATTACAACACTTTCCTAGCCAATAACATCCATCAACAATTGGTTAATTTTGCCACAGAAGGTATGTTCAGGTATTCATCCATTCTGGCCTACATGTTCATCTACTTCCAAGAAGACAAGTTCAATTTCTCCATGCAGAAGATGGACGCCGACGGGAAGCGAAAGCCAGTCACAGCGTGGACTTCTCTTCTGAAATACAATTCTACTGAATACGATTTCAAAGCGTTCATCGATCAGTTTTACCACCTTGTGGTAAGCATGTTGAGTGGCATGCCTGAGCCACGAATAAATGACGAAGTCCGGAGGATTCTGCACCTCTCGGACAATACGAAGATGGGAGACTGGTACTTGTATCAGAATCACTCTGAAATCCGAGTTTATGGGTGCGAGTTGGCACCATACAAGCTTCCGAGATATATACCGGTAAGGATTTTCGCACTGGAATATATTAGACAAATTATGAATTCTGATGATATTCACTTTGTTTCCCTTAAAAAGAAACAACAATTGTGGATTAAAGGGCAGATAGGCTCTTTCATCTGCAATAGTAGAAGTGCAGGTGATGACGAAGACAAACTATTGAGGGAAATGAAATTTCTGACAAGTTTCACCTGGTGTTATGATCCCTGTGGGATCATTTCTGAGATGAGAGTCAAGAATAAGAATGCCCCATATGCGCATGAGCCCAGGCCGAAAATCGAGAGATTTTATAATCAAATAGAATGGGAGCCTGATACGTTGGTGGACGTGGAACCAACTATCGGAATGGAAAGGTAGGTACCCTCAACAAGCACACCATCCACTGCCACACCTCAGAATCCCAAGGAAAAGAGGCCCCAGCAAGAATCATCTTCCTCGGTAGCAAAGGTGTCATCGGAGGAATTTAAAATGCACGCCAAAAAGTCGAGGACAGTTCCAACTACAGGCATGACAGTGGAGCAAGAGATCACGACCACCACAGTGACCACCACCAGGGCTAAGCAACTCAGTTTTCCTTTCGGCTCCAGTCAACTTAAGGAAGTGGAAAAAGCATTAAAATCCTAAGATTCTCCCTTGGATACTCCGCCAAGAAAGACTGGGCCCAAGTTGGGCATTTTTGAAAAATATGACACAATCAAAAAGAAGAACTAGACGCTCACCAGCAACACTTATGCACAGTTCTAGAAGCAGTCATCCACGGCCCAGCATAGACTTCTTTCAGCATTTGATACAGAGAAGGGTAGGATGCATATGGAATTCCTCCAAGCACAAGTGCCTGATCCCAAGGCGATATCTGATTACAAGAGGGCTACGTTTGAGTTTTAGGCAAAAGATGTGCATCCGACAGATCAGATGGATCTGCATAAGAAAATTGGGGAGATGATTTCCCACACTTTAGCCCGCGTTTCAACTTCTGCATCAAAGTTTCGGGTAGCATTGAGCAATTCCCAGACCCAACTGAAGCTGGAAAAAATGCCTTCCTTCGCGAAAGACAACAGGATAAAGACTCTGGAGTAGTTGGTCCTCAAGATCGGTTATGACTCGGCGAACGTCAAGGTTGCCGAAGAAATGATTAAAAATAAAAATGCTGACATCGCCTCACTGAGAAAGAAGCTAAAGCTCCCTCCAACAGAGGATCCACAGACAAAAGAAATAGCTGAAAAGGAAAGAGAAAAAGATGAGATGCTGAAATTACTCCTGGAGCAGAATGCGCAGTTAAAGGAGATGGAGGCAGAGATGGAGAGACTGCTCAAGGAGAAAGAGCAGACAAAGCCAATGGAAGGCATTCCAATGAGTGTTATCCCAATTGCAACACCAACGGTGACAGTCATTCCATCTTCGACTGCAGTACCCCTACCAGAAGGAGCTACAGACCTGGCCAAGTCTATGGAGAGAATGAACCTGCAAGAGTCAGAAATCAGCAGGCTTACGAAAGAGGTGGAGAATCTCCAAGAGCTAAAGGATTATTTCCAAACAAGTCTGTCTAGAGAAAAATAGATGAATGAGCAGATCAAGAAGGAGTTGCAGCAAATCCAGAAACAGACAGTGGCAGGAAAGACCTTGGTTGAGGTTAAAGAACTTGTGTGGACGGATATTTTTAAATCCATTAATGAAATCTGGCCAATGGTTCAAATCATGTTTGAACATAATGAGTTGCTCGAGAGGAGAAAAGAGGCTATGGAGAAAATCAGAACTGAACTAGGAGACATGCCAGCCCAAGCGAATGAAATCATAAGGTTCCTGAATTCTAAGACCCAGGAGGAACTCGAGGAATTGAAAATCGAAGACAGGACCGAGACCATATTAGAGGTGAAAAGAGTTCTAACCAAAATAGGTCTCATGCTACAGCTTGAAGAGAAGATCCAAGTCATGGACCAAGGAGTGCAGAGGTTCTTCAGTAAAACAGATGCTCTGCAATGAAAGGGCCTGCCTGGTATGAAGGTCATTAATGACAAGTTAATGACCCTCCCTGATTATAAGAAAAAGTTGACTGAAGTGTCCCGGGACGGTTCCAAGTTTGCAGGTATACAGGCAAGTATCACAAGAAGAGCATTCATGGAGGCCTTGCAGTTGGATATTAGTATGCAGCATGAGATTAAGAACATCTTCGTCATCAAGCCCACATTTGCTAAGTACACAGACATGGACGAAGTGTACCATAGGTTTCTTAAAGTCACAGTGCCAGGTCACATCAGATGGGAAGAACTGTGCGATCTACTAGACTAAGCAGATGAGCTGTTGCGTCCAGTCAGCTGTCCTGTCAGCAGAGGTTGCGGAGACACCTCGCCAACGGCCTACCCCTAAAATTCAGTATACAGTTGTAATGAGTCATCAAAGCAGTTTTGATTAGTTAAGGTAGTTAGTCTAAAAATAGTATGAGCATGTCCCAATCAGTTATGACGGGAGTGTATGTATTTTGTTTTATAAATACTTCATTTTCCGATGTATTGAGGGTTGTTGATTTGCACACCCGATTGATGTCAAGCTGTATCATTTTTGAAAAGACTCACCATTAATAAATAAGAGGCATTTTACAAGATTCTTGCGTATGTTCACTGGTGATGTGATTCTCTGAGTTAATGTTTTCTTTCTCCGTATTTCATTTTGTTGTCTGAATCTAATCTTTACGAATAGCGTTATGTTGCAGGATTTATCTCTGATATCCTATTTTCGATTCTAGAGATTTAAGTGTTTATCTTATAAATATCTTCAATTAAGAGATTCTTAAGTGCTTGTTAGTTGAAGTTATTTTCCTCATCTGTTCTTCCATTCATCATTTAAAATACGAAAAGATCCAGTGAATGTATTACCTCGCCTTGTGAAAAACTTCTTTGGCGTTTCTGGTTATTTCTCAGAATTGATTAAACATTGACCCCATATCCCAATGGATGTGTAGTTTGTCTCAACCAACTTTAAAAACCCTTTAAAACAAAACCAACGATTTCTTTAACTATCCTAATATATGAAAATAAAACAAAGCTAAATCATACAGAGAGATCCCTCTCTGGAGCTGGAAGGGCTAGATCCCAGCTCTAAAGTGGTTGGTTAAGGTTACCTTAGTAGATTTCTTCTTTTTCAACCTCTAGGAAATTTACCGAGTGATAAYATAAATGGCGACTCCACTGGGGATGAACTAAAACTGATATCTCACTACTTCTTTCCCCTTAAGACAATTTTGACTTAGAGAAGAAAGTAATATTTAGAGGTTGATTAACTCTGTATATATTACTTCCATTATCTTTCATGATACCTTTGTCCCTCTATGACTGTCCCTGCAGCAGTAAAACCTAATATCGAGCCTGGAATATCGAATCAAACTCATATTGCGTCAAACCTTTTTGGCTTAATCCTCCAAACAACAAATAACCGGGAAGAGCTCGAACGTTCATGGGCAGCCATCGAACATGACATAGTTTCTCAGGAACAAGTGGAAGTTAGACGACGTCAGCATAGAAATCTCCCTTAGTTTGTATTTATCATAAAATAAATATATATATATATATATATAACCCACAAAGAGTTCTGGCTCCCAAGAAAGTCCACACTCGATCTCATCCAGACCCAGATCCCTCTGCGGCATTAGATAACCCCGAGAAATTATTGAGGCGAAAGACCTTCGTTTCCAGTTCAACGAGCAGTACTCCACTTCACAAGTCTCCTTCTTTTTCCGGAGAACCAGATAGCTTACAAAGCCTTGATCTTGAGCCTTTTCCGCTACGAAACCTGGTTAGAGCTCGGTCTGAAACCTTTGTGTCTAAGCTCATCTTCGACCCAACTGTGGTGCAACCTCGAACCCCCGAAGTCTTGTCTCCTACGACTAAGCTACGAATCAATACCTCAGCCCCACCTAGTCCTTCATCACCCTCGTCTTCAATTGCTACCTCTCCTACCACCCCGATTGTCGTTCCACCTCCTCCGCCCATCATGGCAGCTCGATATGCACCTTTGATGTTGGCTGCACCTCTGCATGCCATGTCCCAAGACTACCAGACAAGGCTGCCACAGTTTGATGCAACCAGAGCAGTAAACGCACAACAACATGTAGATAAAATGAATGACTACTTGGATTTACAAGAAGTCAACGTTCAGATGAGACTGTTCGCCCAGAGTCTGACAGGGGACATCAAGAAATGGTTCAAAGCCTTACCCACCGCATCAATCCCTGACCTTGTCACGTTCCAAAGAAGTTTTCTTGACAGATGGGAGGTAAAGAAAAACCCTCTCCAGATACAGTCAAAATACGAGAATATAAAAAGAAATCAAGGTGAAAGTGTCCAAGATTATTGTACACATTTTAACAATTTATATAATGCAATCCCAACTGATATCAAACCTCCCCAAGGTTTGGCATTGATTAATTTCCCTGACGGATTTGATGCGGACATGTCTTACCAATTGAGAGAAAGAAATGTTGCCACCCTTGAAGACATGCAGAAAAGCGCTATTAGTGTGGAGGGTAATTTGTTGGCAAAAATGGCGCATCAAAGAACAGAAAGGAGAGTCATGATCAAAGAAGAACCTTCCATGTCAAACACTGATTCTAAATTGCATTCTGTGGTCATATCATTGGCGTTATTGTTAGAAAGATCGAGTATTTCAGACAGGAATCCTCCGAGAGACGACACACCTGCTCCTCAGATTCGGAACCCCAATTTTAGGAGAAACCCTCCTCAAGTCAGATAAAGAGATCAAAGAGATCAAAGAGATCAGAGAGATCCTAATCAGTCGATCAGGCCTCCCTTGCAAGAAAACTATGCTGACAATGGGGGGGAAGTAAATGAGGAATTGTAGGACACTCATATCAACCTCATGGGCATTCATGATAATGATGCCATTTTCCTTACTCAAGAAGAATATGAACTCTTCCTGCTAAATCAAACAAAGGTAAGTGAGGAGGCCGAGGATGCATGACAACAGACCTATGAAAATGATATCTTGGAGGTGCACCGTCAATACAATCTGCGAAGTAGGAAGGCAGAAGGAAATTCCTCGGAGAAGACGTCTGGAACACAGAAGGTATCTGAGACTGAGAAGACCCCCGAGAAGGTTATGGCTGAAAAATCTTCTGAGAAAGGTAAAACTGATGCTCCGGTGAAGAAAAACATCACCATACTGAAAAGACCGGCACGGCCTGAAGTTTCACCTGTTAACCTGTCTAGTACTTCTGACCGGAGGGAGATGCACCAACCAGAATCAATGAGTCAGACCCGAACACCAGCACCTTTTAGCCTAGAGGCAGAATTGGCCAAAATTAAAATTCCCGTCCCACTGACATAGTTGATAAGCCGAGGCGGTTATCGTTCACAGGTACTAAAGGCATTATCCATTGAGCCTGGCATAGGCACCAAAGCCTTGACTATTGGATCAGTGACTCACTCAGACACTGTGAACCTCGCTGACGATCGCCCCGAACTCCTTTTTGGACCTGCAGTGGATGGTCGAGACGATACCTGTGATGTAGCTCCCTTTTATATCAGTTTGAACATACATGATTTGATATTGCATAACGCCATGTTGGATTCAGGTGCCTCACAAAATTTGATGCCTAAAGCAGTAATGGAAAAGCTGGGATTGGAGGTCACTAGGCCTTACAAAGATCTACACTCGTTTGACTCTAGCAAAGTCAAATGTATCGGTCTGATTAAAGACCTCTGCATCACCCTGGTTCAAATTCCTTCAAAAAGCATGGTAATGGACGTGGTGGTTGTAGACATCCCGCCAAAATATGGTATGTTGCTATCTCTCTCTTGGGGAGCTAAGTTGAAAGGAACCCTGCAGCTGGACATGTCTTACGCCACTATACCAGTGTTCGGACAATAGAGGAGATTATACAGAGAAACACTAATGAAGTATATGTTTAGCAGTCAAGAAAAACCTCACAATTACCCCCTTTACTTTGCTCACTCTGATTTAGACTCGTTCATCTTGTACAATAACGGTAATACGGAAGAACACGATACTCAACTGATAGAAGATGTAGCTAGTCAAGACGAAGGTCTAGAAAATGGTGAGGCAACAAAAATGGATAATGTAATTACTGAAGAGTTCCCCGTTGATTTCTAGAGCATGGATTTTGATGGGGCTGTGAATAAAGAAGGAGCAGGAGCTGGTGTCTGGTTACATAATCATCAAAAAAGGTATTAAGAAAATCATTCCTATAAGTTAAACTTCCATTGCACTAACAACGTTGTTGAGTACGAAGCTTTAATGCTAGGACTGAAGCTGTTGAAAAAGATGGGTGCTAAGCAAATAATGGTAAGAGGTGATTCTGAATTGATTATTAAACAAATTAAGGGTGAATATGCTGCAAAACATCCACGCCTCAGAGCATACAGGAATGCTTCTCTCGATGCTTTGAAATGTTTTAATGAGGTAGACTTGCAGGTCATGCCTAGAGGACAGAATATTCTGGCAGATGGATTAGCTACGTCTGCTACTTCCTGCAAGATCCCTTTCCGACAAACTCGCTCATACACGGTGAAAGTGAAATGCAGACCAACAGTGCCCGATTATATCAGGTACTGGCAAGTGTTTGGAAATGACGATCAGATAGATGACTTTCTGCAATGCAAGAACGATTTTGGATGTACAAACATAGATGTAGAAAATGAAAAAGAGAATGTAAATAATTCTGAATTTGAAGTAGATAGTGTGAATATTGTAAATATGGTGCATACACAAGATACAGTGGAATCAAGAAAGTTAAGCGATGACGAACTGGAGGCTGAAGTTTTGCAATTGAAGAGCAATATTTTACCTAGAGGTCTTGTCCCTTTAGAAGATCTATTTGATAATGATGACGTAGCTAAGAAGCCCAAAATAGAATCCCACGGGAAAGAGGTAGAAGACTGCAATATAGGGAATGAAGAGAAACCTAAGATAGTTAAATTGTCCAAATCTTTACGCCCAGAACAAAAGCTTAAGTACATTGAGTTATTCAAAGAATTTTCTGACATTTTTGCATGGAGCTATGAAGATTTGAAAGCCTATGACACCAACATTATACAACACAGGATTCCCATAAAGGAGGACCAGAAACCATTTAGGTAGAAACTTAGGAGGATAAATCCCAAGTTGCTCCCCTTGATAGAAAAAGAAATTAAGAAAATGTATGATGATAAGATCATAGTCCCCCTCCGCTTCTCCAAGTGGGTTTCTAATTTAGTCCCTACTCGCAAGAAAACTGGGGAAATCCGACTCTGTATAGATTTCCGGAATCTGAACAAAGCGTCATTGAAGGATAACTACCCCTTGCCTAAAATGGATCACCTCCTGCAAAGAGTGGTCGGGTCAAGTCGAATTTCTCTGTTAGATGATTTCTCAGGTTACAACCAGGTCCTAGTTCACCCAGACGATCAGGAAAAAACCGTTTTCACCACTCCATGGGGCACCTTCATGTATGTGAAGATGCCTTTTGGGATGATGAATGCAAGAGATACCTTCCAGAGAGCAATGGACATTGCCTTCATAGAAGAGTCAAGTAAGTTTATCATCATTTATTTGGATGATGTAATTGTATTCTCCCAATCAGATGATGAACACCTACGACACCTTAGACGAGTTTTCGAAAAATGTCAAAGGTTCGGGATTTATTTAAATCCCAAGAAATGTATTTTTGGGTTAGAAGAAGGCAAACTGCTGGGACACATCATCTCTAAGGAAGGAATCAGAATTGACCCCAGCAGAATAGAGGCCATACTGAAGTTAGAGCACCCAAGGAATCTAAAAGAACTACAATCATTTATAGGGAAAATTAATTTTCTTCGAAGATTCATTCCTAATCTAGCTGAGCTCCTTCGAAATATCACTAACATGCTTAAAAAGGACGCAAAAATAAAATGGGACTCAGAGTCCAGACAATCCTTCGAACAGGTCAAACGAGCACTCACAGAGGCTCTAGTTTTGATTAGTCCTGATTTCACTAAAGATTTCTATCTCTTTTCCTTCGCCTCTGAACATACAATAGCAGTTGTATTACTGCAGAAAAACAGTGAAGGGTATGAACAACCCATCACTTTCTTCAGCAAATCTATAATAGATGTTGCACTGAATTATAATATCATGGAGAAACAGGCTTTTGCTTTGGTAAAAGCTATAAAGGACTTCGGGGTCTATATTCTTCATTCACATGTCATAGCATATGTTCCAAACGCAGTAGTGAAAGATATCTTGACACAAGACAACCCTGATGGGAGAAGGGGAAAGTGGATTGCAGTTATTCTAGAATACGACATTGAAATTAAGCCCACAAAATTGATCAAAGGCCAAGGCATTGCCAAATTGATGGTTGAATCTAACTTTCAAGCTCTTGACATTAATTTCCTAGACATGGCAGATGAACAAGGCGATATGGCGACTCCAAACGTTAAAGAGGTTTTTCTAAACTCTCCATGGTATGCAGACCTTATCTTTGTTTTACAAAATTTACAAGCTCCCCCTGGTTTAACTAAAACTAAAGCTAGATTTTTAAAGTTGAAATCTTTGAAATTCTGTATTCTGGAAGGGAATCTGTATTGGAAAGATCCTGCAGGCATTCTTTTAAATTTCTTACTCAAAGATGAAGCTGACAAAGTATTGCAGGAGTTTCATGCAGGTGAATGTGGTGGCCATTTGAACTGGAAAGTTACAGCCAACAAAATACTCAGAGATGGTTTTTACTGGCCCACCTTGTTCGCAGATGTACATCAGAAAGTAACAACCTGTCATCAGTGCCAATTGTTTGAGGGTAAAAGGAAACTCCTTCCTATACCTCTTAAACCAATTTTGGTTGAGGCTCCTTTCCAACAATGGGGACTTGACTTCATTGGAGAGATACATCCTCCATCTTCCGGTCAACACAGGTGGATTCTCACTGCCACCGATTATTTTACCAAATGGATTGAGGTTGTACCAAGCAGGCAAGCTACTGATTCTGTTATTATTAAATTTCTTGAAAATAATATTTTATCCCGTTTTGGTTGTCCTAGAAAGATCATTAATGACAATGCAGCTTCCTTTCGGTCAAAGAAACTTATTGATTTTTGCATTCGTTACCACATTGGATTGGGGCATTCCACAGACTACTACCCTCAAGGGAACAGGTTGGCGGAATCATCAAACAAGCCTTTAGTGAATATCATCAAGAAAACGCTGCAGGAGAATAAAAAATCATGGCATGATAAGATGGTATTTGCTTTATGGGAAAATAGACTGACCACCAAGAGGTCAATTGGTATGTCACCATACCAGTTGGTCTATGGTACTGAGGCCATTTTCCCAACTTCTATGGGAGTTCCAGTCATGAATTTACTTCAAGAGATGCAGGCGGAACTAAATGACTCCCAGAGACGAATCAATCAGATGATTCATTTGCAGCAGACTAGAGAGGATGTTTTCAACAAGACTTAGGTCATCCAAGAGAACATTAAGAAGATCTTTGACAAATGAACCAAAGAGGATGATTTTGAGTTGGGAGACCTGGTGCTGAGATGGGATGCTAGGAACGAAGACAAGGGGAAGCATGGTAAATTTGATCATCTATGGACAGGGCCCTACATGATCCAAGCTTTCAGAGGAAACAACGCCTTTTTGTTGAACAATGTCGATGGTTCAGATCTGCCAGGAGCACCTGTGAATGGCAGAATGCTGAAACATTATATCCCTCCCCAGTAAGGGAATTGAAGAAATCACTCTCCATTGTACATACCGTTTTAATTTTCAGTCTTTACTTGCATTTTTCTGAGTGAAGGATGGCGGTCGGTTTGTTGAAGCCCGAAAAGAAGGCCCTAAGCTGCTGATCAATGTTTTTCGAAGTGTTCCCGAGAATAATACCAGATAAGGCTACTAGACAGATTGGTTCAGGATGAAAGAAAACTAGATTTTTGGCACTTAACAAGGAAAGTACCATCCCCATGTGGAGCCGCCTGTTATCACCCCATAAATTATGGGAATCAACTTATGACTTGGATATTATTGATATTATTTGTATCTAGTGTTCTTATTGGAAATTCNTCCCCTTGATAGAAAAAGAAATTAAGAAAATGTATGATGCTAAGATCATAGTCCCCCTCCGCTTCTCCAAGTGGGTTTCTAATTTAGTCCCTACTCACAAGAAAACTGGGGAAATTCGACTCTGTATAGATTTCCGGAATCTGAACAAAGCGTCATTGAAGGATAACTACCCCTTGCCTAAAATGGATCACCTCCTACAAAGAGTGGTCGGGTCAAGTCAAATTTCTCTATTAGATGGTTTCTCAGGTTACAACCAAGTCCTAGTTCACCCAGACGATCAGGAAAAAAATGATTTCACCACTCCGTGGGGCATCTTCATGTATGTGAAGATGCCTTTTTGGATGATGAATGCAGGAGCTACCTTCCATAGGGCAATGGACATTGCCTTCATAGAAGAGTCAGGTAAGTTTATCGTCGTTTATTTGGATGATGTAACTGTATTCTCCCAATCAGATGATGAACACCTACGACACCTTAGACGAGTTTTCGAAAAATGTCGAAGGTTCGGGATTTCTTTAAATCCCAAGAAATGTCTTTTTGGGTTAGAAGAAGGCAAACTGCTGGGACACATCATCTCTAAGGAATGAATCAGAATTGACCCCAGCAGAATAGAGGCCATACTGAAGTTAGAGAACCCAAGGAATCTAAAATAACTACAATCATTTATAGGGAAAATTAATTTTCTTCGAAGATTCATTCCTAATCGAGCTGAGCTCCTCCGAAATATCACTAAAATGCTTAAAAAGGACGTAAAAATAAAATGGGACTCAGAGTCCAGACAATCCTTCGAACAGGTCAAATGAGCACTCACAGAGGCTCCAGTTTTGATTAGTCTTGATTTCACTAAAGATTTCTATCTCTTTTCCTTCGCCTCTGAACATACAATAGCAGTTGTATTACTGCAGAAAAACAGTGAAGGGTATGAACAACCCATCGCTTTCTTCAGCAAAGCTCTAAGAGATGCTGCACTGAATTATAATATCATGGAGAAACATGCTTTTGCTTTGGTAAAAGCTATAAAGGACTTCAGGGTCTATATCCTTCATTCACATGTCATAGCATATGTTCAAAACGCAGTAGTGAAAGATATCTTGACACAAGACAACCCTGATGGGAGAAGGGGAAAGTGGATTGCAGTTATTCTAGAATACGACATTGAAATTAAGCCCACAAAATTGATCAAAGGCCAAGGCCTTGCCAAATTGATGGCTGAATCTAACTTTCAAGCTCTTGACATTAATTTCCTAGACGTGGCAGATGAACAAGGCGAGATGGTGACTCCAAACGTTAAATAGGTTTTTCTAAACTCTCCATGGTATGCAAACCTTATCTTTGTTTTACAAAATTTACAAGCTCCCCCTGGTTTAACTAAAACTAAAGCTAGATTTTTAAAGTTGAAAGCTTTGAAATTCTGTATTCTGGAAGGGAATCTATATTGGAAAGATCCTGCAGGGATTCTTTTAAATTTCTTACTCAAAGATGAAGCTGACAAAGTATTGCAGGAGTTTCATGCAGGTGAATGTGGTGGCCATTTGAACTGGAAAGTTACAACCAACAAAATACTCAGAGATGGTTTTTACTGGCCCATCTTGTTCGCAGATGTACATCAGAAAGTAACAGCCTATCATCAGTGCCAATTGTTTGAGGGTAAAAGGAAACTCCTTCCTCTACCTCTTAAACCAATTTTGGTTGAGGCTCCTTTCCAACAATGGGGACTTGACTTCATTGGAGAGATACATCCTCCATCTTCCGGTCAACACAGGTGGATTCTCACTGCCACCGATTATTTTACCAAATGGATCGAGGTTGTACCAAGAAGGCAAGCTACTGACTCTGTTATTATTAAATTTCTTGAAAATAATATTTTATCTCGTTTTGGTTGTCCTAGAAAGATCATTACTAACAATGCGGCTGCCTTTCGGTCAAAGAAACTTATTGATTTCTGTAGCCGTTACCACATTGGCTTGGGGCATTCCACAGCCTACTACCCTCATGGGAACAGGTTGGCGGAATCATCAAACAAGTCTTTAGTGAATATCATCAAGAAAACGCTACAGGAGAATAAAAAATCATGGCATGATAAGCTGGTATTTGCTTTATGGGAAGATAGACTGACCACCAAGAGGTCAATTGGTATGTCACCATACCAGTTGGTCTATGGTACTGAGGTCATTTTCCCAACTTCTATTGGAGTTCCAGTCATGAATTTACTTCAAGAGATGCAAGCGGAGATAAATGACTCCCAGAGATGAATCAATCAGATGATTCATTTGCAGCAGACTAGAGAGGATGTTTTCAACAAGACTCGGGTCATCCAAGAGAACATTAAGAAGATCTTTGACAAACGAACCAAAGAGGATGATTTTGAGTTGGGAGACCTGGTGCTGAGATGGGATGCCAGGAACAAAGACAAGGGGAAGCATGGGAAATTTGATCATCTATGGACAGGGCCCTACATGATCCAAGCTTTCAGAGGAAACAACGCCTTTTTGTTGAACAATGTCGATGGTTCAGATCTACCAGGAGCACCTGTGAATGGAAGAATGTTGAAACATTATATCCCTCCCCAGTAAGGGAATTGAAGAAATCACTCTCCATTGTACATATCGTTTTAATTTTCAGTCTTTACTTGCATTTTTCTAAGTGAAGGACGACGGTCGGTTTGTTGAAGCCCGAAAAGAAGGCCCTAACTTGTTGATCAATGTTTTTCGAAGTGTTCCCAAGAATAATACTAGATAAGGCTACTAGACAGATTGGTTCAGGATGACAGGAAACTGGATTCTTGGCACTTAACAGGGAAAGTACCATCCCCATGTGGAGCCGCCTGTTATCACCCCATAAATTATGGGAATCAACTTATGACTTGGATATTATTGATATTATTTGTATCTAGTGTTCTTATTGGAAATTCATTTTTCATTTTTTGCAAAAAGGAAAAAGAGAAAAGAAAAGAAAAAGAAAAAGAGAAAATAAAAGAAAAGAAAAATAAAAAGAAAAGAGGGCAAAAAGATTTGAAATAAAAATCCCCATGCAATAACAGTGACTTGGTCATACCTTTCAAGCATGACCAAGTTCTTTTAAATTTCNTTCCAACAATGGGGACTTGACTTCATTGGAGAGATACATCCTCCATCTTCCGGTCAACACAGGTGGATTCTCACTGCCACCGATTATTTTACCAAATGGATCGAGGTTGTACCAATAAGGCAAGCTACTGACTCTGTTATTATTAAATTTCTTGAAAATAATATTTTATCCCGTTTTGGTTGTCCTAGAAAGATCATTACTGACAATGTAGCTGCCTTTCGGTCAAAGAAACTTATTGATTTCTGTAGCCATTACCACATTGGCTTGGGGAATTCCATAGCCTACTACCCTCAGGGGAACGGGTTGGCAGAATCATCAAACAAGTCTTTAGTGAATATCATCAAGAAAACGCTGTAGGAGAATAAAAAATCATGGCATGATAAGCTGGTATTTGCTTTATGGGCAGATAGACTGACCACCAAGAGGTCAATTGGTATGTCACCATACCAGTTGGTCTATGGTACTGAGGCCATTTTCCCAACTTCTATGGGAGTTCTAGTCATGAAGTTACTTCAATAGATGCAAGCGGAACTAAATGACTCCCAGAGATGAATCAATCAGATGATTCATTTGCAGCAGACTAGAGAGGATGTTTTCAACAAGACTCAGGTCATCCAAGAGAACATTAAGAAGATCTTTGAAAAACGAACCAAAGAGGATGATTTTGAGTTGGGAGACCTGGTGCTGAGATGGGATGCTAGGAACGAAGACAAGGGGAAGCATGGGAAATTTGATCATCTATGGACAGGGCCCTACATGATCCATGATTTCAGAGGAAACAATGCCTTTTTGTTGAACAATGCCGATGGTTCAGATCTTCCAGGAGCACTTGTGAATGGCAGAATGTTGAAACATTATATCCCTCCCCAGTAAGGGAATTGAAGAAATCACTCTCCGTTGTACATACCGTTTTAATTTTCAGTCTTTACTTGCATTTTTCTGATTGAAGGACGGCGGTCGGTTTGTTGAAGCCTGAAAAGAAGGCCCTAAGCTGTTGATCAATGTTTTTCGAAGTGTTCCCGAGAATAATACCAAATAAGGCTACTAGACAGATTGGTTCAGGATGACAGGAAACTAGATTCTTGGCACTTAACAAGGCAAGTACCATCCCCATGTGGAGCCGCCTGTTATCACCCCATAAATTATGGGAATCAACTTATGACTTGGATATTATTGATATTATTTGTATCTAGTGTTCTTATTGGAAATTCATTTTTCATTTTTTGCAAAAAGGAAAAAGA
>JZKD02S1636973.1:1041-23948 GCA_000966675.3 Picea glauca
TTGCAACACATAAATTAAGGATTACTTATGCAAAATACACATAGACAACAACATAAACAATGAACATCAACACATAAACACAACAACTTGATAAAGGAGTTCACCCCTCTCCAGGATACATCTCCTGGTCCAGCTTCTAATGGATCATTATTATTAAATTTCTCAAAGTGCTCAAAAACATGCATTACAATGCTCAAAATGACAAACCGGCTGCTCCAATGGCATCCCAGCGTCCCAAAACCCCTGTCTGGGCTCTTTCGACACCTCAATCGGTCGAAAAATGAAGAAGTTAGGCCTCCTAGAAGTCTCTCTCTTCAAGCTTGCTGTCTCTGGTTCTACAAATCGCACCCTTCCTTGAGAAAACGTGGCTCACACGCTCATTTAAGCGTAAAAACTCAGTCCCGTACACAACCGCGCACCGGTACAAACCGTAGGACGGTTAAGGATGTGCCAGCCCCTAACCACCTCGGCACTTGGGCACATGGTGCATAGAACCTTGGGCTAGGCGAAATAGTAGTTAAACTGCCATAACCGTTGGAACCACGTGTTTTAAACCATTGGTTAAATACAAAACTCACGGGTTATGTTCCAACCCCGCGCACATACAAATATTTGGTTTAAACTTTGGTTTGTTATTACAGAAATCCGTGCACATATATTATGTGGTGTGAAACCACGCGCCAACGGTCGGAGCCCGATCACATGTAATACAAATAACCATGGGTCGGGGCTAAACCCCGACCCGCCCCCCTTTCCAATTATTACAACACACGACTTTAAATATAAGCGCGTTCACATCATATTCAAGGAACATCGACGGGAAAATTGGCTAGTGGAGTGTTATGAAGTCGTTGGTGTTGGGGGAGGTCCGAGGGTCGAACCCTGCGGCCCCCAATACATTTTGTATAAGAACCAATTAGCCAATAAACGAGGGACACGTGGTGCCCATGGATTGGGCCACGTGTCCTCACACTATTCGCCAACTACAGGACACGTGTCATCCACCGATTCGCCAGAAACCAACCAAACAACAACTTCCATGTCATCACTGTACGGTCTGTACGACGCTGCCATGTCATCGTATGGACTGTACGGACAGGTACAATCAGTACTCAAAAATTTTGCCTGTTTGGCTTGGCGGACAGATTGTGATATCTCCTCCATACGGACTCCGTTTGCGAAAATAAATATACAGCCGGAATTAGGAAGACGAGACGGACGCAATGGCACTATTTTCGTCGCATTCCGAGCACTTTGAAAATTGAGCAAAATTTGATCCCCTGATCACCTTAAGATATTTTGATTGGGTTGCTAACCTAGTACCAGTGAGAAAGAAGACTGGGGAAATTAGATTATGCGTTGACTTTAGAAATTTAAATAAATCTTCTCTTAAAGACAACTATCCTCTACCAAAAATGGATCATGTTCTTGAAAAAGTAGTAGGGGCTACTAGGATGTCCATGATTGATGGTTTTTCAGGATATAATCAAATTGTTGTTAGTGAGCCTGATAAGGAAAAAACTGCATTCAAAACTCCTTAGGGTACATTCATGTATGATAAAATGCCTTTTGGACTAATGAATGCAGTAGCTACTTTTCAACGAGCAATGGATATCGCTTTTGTCGACGAATGGGATAAATTTGTAGTTATATATCTGGATGACCTTACTGTTTTTTCGAAATCAGATGAAGAACATATGATTCATCTGAAACAAACTTTTGAAAAATGCCGTAGGTTTGGTCTTTCATTAAATCCTAAAAAGTCTCATTTCGCCATGCAGGAAGGCAAGTTGTTAGGTCATATAGTATCTCGAGATGGTATCAGAATCGATCCTAAAAGAGTAGAGGCCATAGAAACATTAGCTATTCCTAGAAATGTTAAAGAAATTCAATCCTTTTTAGGAAAAATAAATTTTTTGAGAAGATTTGTTCCTAACTTTGCTGAAATTGTTAAACTGATTACAGATATCCTTAGGAAGAACAACAAAGTTAAGTGGACAGCATAAGCAAAGACATCATTTGCCCACATTAAAAAAGTTATAAGTGAGGCACCGGTACTAGCAAGTCCATATTATCTTAAGGATTTCCTCATATTTTCATTTGCCTCAGAACATACGGTTGCTGTTGTTCTCCTCCAGAAGAATGAAGAAGGTTTTGAGCAATCCATCGCCTTCTTTAGTAAAAGCCTCTGAGACACTGAGCTTAATTAGAATGTATGTATTACATTCCAAAATCATTGCATATGTACCTACTAGTGCTATAAAGGATATCTTAGTTCAAGCAGACAGTGATGGTAAAAGAGGTAGATGGCTTGCAAAAATTCAGGAATTTGACTTGGAGGTTAAACCAACTAAATTAGTAAAAGGATAGGGTTTAGCTAGACTTCTAGCTGAATCTAATTTTTGGGCCCTTGGGATAAACTACTCAAGAGGAAGAAGGATGGATAGATGTGAATGAAATTGATGATCAAATAATTGAAAACAAAATTGAGGACAAATTCGTTTCATCTGATTGGTATAAAAATACAGTAACATATCTTTTAACTTTGAAATGTCCAGATGATTTGTCACCTTTCAAAGCTAGAACATTGAAAATGCATGCAGTTAAATACTGCATTTCCGAGAAAAAATTATACTGGAAAGATCCACTTGGTTTCCTCTTAGTTTGTCTGGTTGAATTAGAGACAGAGGAAGTTATAATTCAGTTTCATGAAGGGGTCTGTGGAGGGTATCATGCTTGGAGAGCAACGACATATAAAATTTTAAGGGCTGGTTATTACTGGCCTAAACTTTTCCTTGATGTAAATGCTAAGGTAAGAGCGTGTAACCCTTGCCAATTTTTTACTGGAAAACATAAGTTACCAACTATGCCGTTAGTACCAGTCAAAACAGAAGCTCCTTTCCAGCAATGGGGGCTTGATTTCATAGGTGAGATAAATCCACATTTAAGTGCCCAACATAGGTGGATTCTCACTGCCATAGATTATTTCACCAAGTGGGTGGAAGCGATTCCTACAAGGAAGGCCACTGATTCAATGGTTATAGATTTTTTGGAAGAGAATATATTGGGAAGATTTGGCTATCCTCGAAAGATAGTAACAGATAATGCACAGGCTTTCAAGTCAATGGCAATGATCAGTTTTTGCCAAAAATATAATATTGTGCTAGGACATTCTACAACATATTATCCACAAGGAAACAGTCTGGCTGGATCTTCTAATAAGAGTTTGATCAGTATCAGTAAGAAAGTCTTAAATGAAAATAAAAAATCTTGGCACTTACATTTAAAGTATGCTTTATGGGAAAATCGGATAGGAATGAAGAAATCTATCGGTACTTCACCATTTCAAATGGTTTATGGCACAGATGTAGTATTGCCCATAAACTTAGCACTCCCTGTGATGAAGCTGTGGCAGGATGAGAAGGAAGAGCCAAATCCTCTCACTAGAAGAATAAATCAGTTGATTGAAGTTCAACAACACAGGGATGTGATAGATGAAAAGCTACAAAAGTACCAGGATAATATGAATATGTTATTTGATCGCAAGGCCAAGAACATGAACTTTCTTCCAGGAGATCTAGTTTTGAGGTGGGATGCTCGAAAAGAAGATTCGGGAAAAAACGGTAAATTTGATCATATCTGGTATGGACCCTTTAAGATATCATCTTCTGAAGGTAAAAACTCATTTCTACTAGAAAATTTAGATGGTAAGATCCTAAATGCCCCTGTTAATGCACGATTCTTAAAACATTACATGGTATAAAAAAAATAAAAATAAAAATAAAAATAAAAATAAAAATAAAAAAATAAATTTGTATATACCGGTTTCTTTCTCAAATTGTTGAAAAACTACTTTGTTAAAAAAAAAAAAAAATCTATTCCACAGAGTTATTTTTGAAGTTATATATGAGGTATTCTGGTTTTTACATTGTTGAAAAGTTTCCTTTAATACCCTCAATATTATCTTTTAGAAATTTGTATTTGAGTTGAAAAGATTTTGTATTGACTTTGAAAATCATCAAATGATTGAATTCAGTTAGGTCAGTTTTCATGTTTTTCTCTCTGACTAAAAATGGTTAGATTTGAGATTAACTCTGAATATCTTAAGTTGTTTAACAGTTTGTCTGAACTTTTAAGCTTGCTCAAAAGAAGATCCCTTGAAAATATTTTTCCCTTTTTCTCTATAGACTAAGGGGTTTTGAAGGTTGAGAAAAATTGGTCTAGAATAACCAAAACAAGTTGACAAACCTTTATTATAAAATTTTATACAGATCACCACCCCTGATATATCAAGTATCACTGATTGCCCCCACTTCGTAAAGCATAAGCTAATTATAAGACAGATGGTGAAAGGAAATTCATAATTGATTGCCCCCATCTAGCCCTATAGATGATGAAAGAAAATTCATTTTAATGATTGACCTCGTCTAAAAATAAAAAATAGATAACTTCACCGAGGTATTGAATAGACCTGCTGGCAGTGAAGCAATGTCTAAGCATAAAACAAATACTCGAAGCGGTGAAAGGAAATTCAGTAAAAAGGGACAGATAACTTCATCGGGGTACTGAACAGGCCTGCTGGCAGTGAAGAAATATCTGAGGTATCTGTAAGGTTGTCATACTTATCTATAACTCTATTCTAGTTATCAATTTTTCAAAAACCAGATATCCATCTTCAGTCAAAATAGAGCTTCCCAGTTTTAAAATTATGAATTTTATTTCGATTGATGCAAGCTGAAATGTTCAATAATCTGTTGAGTTTCTAAAGATTGTTTTAATCATCTCAATACTAACTCAATTTTGGAATAAGAAGAAGAATTTTGAAGAAGACTATAACTGAATTTCAAATAAGTAAGAAGTTTTGAAAAGGTTTTCAAAGACTTTATGTATTCTCTTTTCTACTCCTTGATTAGTTTATCAGAGATAAACCCTTGACCCCATTACCCAATGAAGGCACTGAGTCTGCATGTTCTCCTCGTCCCGCAGGGAGACCAGGTCCCCAGTTGGAGCCTATGTTGAAACAGACCTTGAATTTTATTCTTAAGGATAAGAGATTTGTATTTTTGAGTCTTTGATTTTTCAAATTTCCTCAAGCAAAAATCTCATCACCGATGAATTCGCGATGCCTTTATGGTTTATTTTTGGACAAAAAGTGGAAAAATCTAAATTAACATAAGTTTTCAAACACTTTTTCAAACGATCTTTTAAACGGGCAGTAATTTAAAATTTAAGGAATTTTAATTTAAATCGGAATATCGGGATTCGAAGTTTTGCATGAACAAATGTTTAATACAAATTGAATTGCGAAATCCCGATTCCCGATTTTTCGATACTTTAAAACTCAATTAAAACGTAATTTACTTAATTCAGAATTAAAAAGGGTTTAAGCATTAAGTTAAATCACATCGCGAAATCAGAATTCGCGGTTTTGTGAGAACAAGGAATCTTGTCATCGCATTTCTCGATTTCTCGATTTAGCGATACATTTAATCCTTAAGTGGAGTTTTGAATTAATCTAATTACCGTTAAGCATGATTAAGAACTAAATAATTACATCACGAAATTGGGATTCGCGGTTTTGTGAAAAACAAATTTCATGTCATCAAATTTCCCGATTTCCCGATCCCCGATTTTCCGATTAATGAAATCCCGAAAAGGTCTAAGCTGGATTAATTAAGATTATAAAAACGTTTTAACTTAAATAATATATCGCGATTTCGGCAAACAGGGTTCTTCAATGACATATTTCCTCAACATCAAAAGTCCCGAAACTCCGATAAGAAGGTTTTCAAATTTAATTCAAGATTAATACTAATTAATCATTCTTCTAAACAAGGTTTAAATTTAAACTTCTTATGAATGTTCTTTAATGCAGCAATTGTCCGATTTGGTAAGTTTCTATTATATTTGAAAACACTGAGAAAGCATAAGTACAAGCATTAAATCCATATCTTCGGAAATATCTTTTGTATTTAAGATCCTTAACTTCATAATAGAGGTACGAATCTCAATGTTTTTATGATATATTCGAAGTAAACTTTGAAACGACTGTATTATCATTTCAAAGCTAAATCCCTCTCTGTAACAGGTTTCCAATTAAACACAGAGTTATGGCACCCAAAAAGGCGTCGAAGAAAAATGAAGATCAACCAGAAGGTGATATTATCTCCGATACCACTGCATCTGGAGTACACTCTGTTAAATCATGGAATGGAATTGCCGAAAAACTGGAGGATGAACTTAAATATGAAGCCACTGATTTGTCAAATCACCTCCGAGATATTGCCGAGACTGGGCTTCATAAAGTTGTTGCACGTCCGAGACTTGTGTCATATACCGATATGATCGTCTGGGCACTGGATAAAGTAGATGTCCCGACCAGAAGTATTCTGAACGAACAAGGAGCTGTCATTGGCTCATTTAGGCCCGAACATATTCAAGTAATGTATAAGCTCTCGCCCAATTATAGACATACTTTTAATTCTGAGTTTGTAGCCGCATTTCAAAGAAAAGAATGCATTGAAGGTGGCCAAACACACCCTGACATGATAAGAGGATGGGCCAGAGATGAAAACAAGTTTAGGGCTGATTTACATGGAATTTATGCCATGGCTTCCTTAAACGAATATATGGTGTATGTAGCAATGATGTTATGTAGACTTTTTGGGAGAAAGGATCCTTGTCACTTTAATGCAGGCTGGACACCTTTCCTAGAGGAAGTTTCAGAGGGACGTAGTTTTAATTGGCACAAAATTTTGTCAGATAACCTTACATCAGAGGTTATGAATTACAAAGCAGCTAGGTCAAAAGGACAACCAATGTCTTTTTATATGTCAGCTTATATCATGGATGCCATTTGTTTTATGACTCCTTTCCCACTAATGAATTGGAGTTGGAATGTTTCTTGCCCAAAGCCTATTCATAAGTACCATTCAGCTCTCTGGGAAGAAAATGCAAAAAATGTTTTTTATGAGGTTTGTCATTATGTAATTATCCCTCTACACAAAATATTCTTTGGATGCGAACCTCCTCGCATTTCAAATACCATCATAGAAAACCTCAAGTCGGTTGCTGACTGGTTCATTGAAGAAAATTTCTCCTATGTTAGGGTTTATGGCTGTTCTATTCCGCCTCACGCACTCCCAAAAATTTTACTAGACAGGTTAATATGTAGAGAAGTGGCTTATCGGCTAGTCAATGGTGGAATTAGATTAGAATTAAAAGCTCAGCAGAAAAAAAGCATGGCCATGTTTTCCTATTTATATAGGAAAATTCGTTTTATTAAACATAGGCCATTCTAAGGCAGAAGTCGAGTCGATGGACGAAGTGAAATTAGCAAGTATAGAGCACAGGAAATACGACCCTTACCAAATAATCAATCGACATTTCACACAATGTAATTTGAAAGCATATGAACATGAATTTTCGGTTTATGATGATGTTTTTAAAAATTCTAAATCTTATGAGGAGGTGCAGAGCAGAGTGCAAACCTTGTCACTTGATGCACATGTGGGGTTTGCATCTTTTCAAAGAAATAGACGATGTTGTCTACCAAAGATTTTACAAGGAGAAATTTCAACTTCATTACCAGAGTAAGAAATTATTCCTCCGGGGTTTGAAACCATTATTCAAGATAAGTCAAGTGACAAAGATAAGTTGAAAATCCTGAAATACCTCCTCAGAATACAGAGTGTTCTCAGACCAAAGAATCACAGATAGAAAAGGGAAAAGGAATAGAAACAAGTCCAATAATTCTAGATGATATTCCAGAAAATGTTGGAGGAACAGTTTCAAAGGAACTTGGCAGTCCTATTACAGCATTGACTCCACTTCAGTCTACTTTTGAAACCCCTCATGAAGGATTTCTATATGTAAGTGACTTAGAGCCAATCACCAGAGATAAAATCCCTTCATCTGATTATTTTTTCAGTAAAAAACGAAGAGCTGTCTTGAAACAGGAAATTCATCCTGTAGGAGAAAGAATGATCAAAAAACATAAAATTATCATTGATGGAAAGAAACTCAATGAAGGAGAATTTGCTATAGAGTTAGCAGGAAGCATGGGTGCTATAGCATCAACCAACATGTATTTTGTAGGGAATCTAACAACTATGCTGGAGCAAAAGGATCAAGAAATAATGCAACTGCAGGACAGATTAAAAGAAAATGAAAGAATTATTGGTTGGGGGATACAAAAGGTTCTAGAACAAACTAGACTCAAGGACATACAAGACATCCAAAAGTTGAATGAAAACTTGGATGGAGCAAAACACATGATATCGGTTACTCAAGAACAAGTGCAAAAGCTGGGTGATGAAAATAAATCTTTGCAAGATAAAATTATTTCAATTACTAATCAAGTAATTGAGATTGAACATTTTAGAACGCAAGCATCAGAGATATATGCAAACATTGAGAAAGAATAACAGAAAATATTATGTAATCTGGAAATCATCCAGAAATATTTTCAAGAATCTAATAGGTCTATGGAAAAGGTAGTTCATAAAGAAAGAGAAGCTAAAGCAGCAAGGAATTCTTTTCAAAAGATAATAACTTCTTTACAAAAAAAAGAAATTGGAAAAGCACATAAATTATCGATTTCGGAGCAGTTAAAAGGAGATACAATGATAAAAGTTTGGGAAACAAAACTCGTAGAATATAAAATAATTACAAAAGGAATCAATGAAGATTGTCAAAGCATCTTCAATCTTATTGAAAAATATTCAGTAAATATCGGGACAGGTGGTTTTTCCGAGTTGTTAGGTGAAGTCAACATTACCAGGTATCAGCTGAAATCAAAAGAAGAACTTGAAGAAAAGAAAACATAAATATCAAATATTAAAATGGTCAACATTGCAGAAATTGATAAGTGGATGATAGCTTCAAGTTCAAAATTGGAAAAGGTTAAATTCATAGAGAAAACAATAGCAAGCCAGTTGCTAGGCCTACAAAGAAGTTTTTTCTCTTTTGAAGCAAATGAAGTACCTGAGGCTACTAAGGTCTTGGTAAATTTTTTAGGGAAATATGTTCAATGCGTTGAAGCAGAGAAAGAAAGCTCATCAACGCAAATTTAAAACTTTGTAAATATTTTTATTTTTAGAATTTTGAAAGAAATTGTAAACGGTTGACATTAGTTTATGTAACCGTAATATTAGGAGGTTGGTTAGTTACCAACGAAAAACTTTGATAGAAAGGTATAAATATAATTTCGAAAAACGAAAAGAGGGCTTCATAAATTTTGGAGAAGGCCAATTTTTGTAATATCAACTTTGAAGCTCATCGGAATATAAACCGCAAACAAGATTCTGGATCCTGCAATTTCGTGACTATGTTTCTTCCCCTGTTTATCATGCTCTGTTAAATTTTCCTTTTAATGTGTGTTTCTAACAAATAAATCAATTTGATGTTATATACATTTTTGTTTATCATTTCAGATTGGTTTGGATGTTGAACGTATTACAGTTTTTCGTCTGAAATTACTTTAGTAATTTTAAGACCTGTAAAACCTTTTGTTCCTTAATATTTCATTCTGTTAGAAATTTTGTTTCTTTCATCATTGTTAATGAAAATATAAGATTCTTTCCATATAAAAGCCTTATATCTCTCTGTATTGTGTTTCATTGTTTACAATTTCAAAATTGTCACAAAACCAGGAAACGACCTTGATTGTGTTTTTACATTACTGTTTTAGATTTCAAAGTTATTCTCATTAATATCAACTCTGAAAATCTGAAGTAACCAATTTATAAAAAACCATTTTACAAATCTTTAAAACCCTATCACCCATGACAGTCCCTAGTGGCAGACAACCTAACGTAGAACCTGGTCTTCAAGATCAAACTAGCATTGCCCTAAACTTATTTAATACTATTCTGCAAACAACGGCCAATAGGGATGAATTAGAAAGATCGTGGGCTGCTATTGAACATGATATTAGCATCCAAGAGCAACGGGAAGCAAGACAGAGACAGTTGAGAAACTGAATCTGATCTAGTCTTTCTTTGTTTCTTTATTTCAAAACTTTCTTATAAAAAAAACCTTTTTCGGATGCCTTGACGGTATGTTTTATAGCCTTAAAACATAAACTCAGGAACAACAGGGATCAATTAATGTCTCCATTTCTTCAATGCCTGGATAATAGCATAAAATTCCTTATCGTAAGTGGAGTACTTCCCTTTCGCTTCATTCAACTTCTCGTTGAAGTATGCTATCGACCTGTCTTCCTGACTCAAGACTACCCCTATTGCAAATCCACTTGCATCGCATTTCACTTGAGATGTCTTTTGGAAATCCGACAACACCAAGATTGGTTGTTTCGTAATCTTCCTCTTCAACAGATTAAAACTTTTCTCAGCCTCTTCTGTCTAGTGAAAAGACTTTTGTCTTTTCCTCACTGTATCCATCATTAGTGCATTAATTCCACTGAAATTTCTAATGAATTTTTGGTAGAAACTAACCAATCCGTGAAAACTTCTCACCTCAAAGATATTCTTTGGTGATGGCCAATTCTTGATTTCCTCCACCTTACCTGGATCCATCCTCAACTCATCTGGAGAAATAACAAATCCCAAGTAAATGATCTCTGTCTTCATGCATGATGATTTCTTCATGTTTATCAACAGCTTCTCCTGCGATAATTTCTGCATCACTGTAACCAAATGCTTTAGATGCTCTACCATTGTTTTACTGAAAACTAGTATGTCATCCAAATACATGATAACAAATTTTCTGATGAAATCCCTTAGGACTTCGTTCATCAACCTCATGAAGGTACTCGACGCATTTGTTAAGCCAAACGGCATAACAAGCCATTCATACAACCCCTCGTTGGTTTTGAATGTTGTCTTCCACTCATCACCCTCTCTCATGCGTATTTGATGATAACCTCTTTTCAAATCAATCTTTGAAAAATACTTTGCTCCACTCAAGCAATCCATCAGATCATCCATCCTTGGCAATGGAAATATGTACCTGATGGTTATCTTGTTGATTATCCTCAAGTCAGTACACATCCTCCAGCCTCCGTCTTTCTTCGAACTGAGTACTGTCCGAACAACACATGGACTCAAGCTTTCCTTGACCAACCCTTTGTCCAACAAATCCTAGACTTGCCTTTTAACCTCTTCATTCTCTTGCGGAGTCAATCTGTATGTGACTTTGTTTGGAAAATTAGCTCTTGGTATGAGATCAATATGATGACTCACACTTCTGATCGGTGGCAACGAACGAGGTAGTTCGTCCACTACTATATCAACGAACTCTTCCAGCAGCTCCTGAATCTCTTCTGGTAAATCATCCACTCTTGTGCTGGTCAAAACAATCTTCGGTTTCCTGACCACAACGAATTGCGATTCTTCCTTCTTCTTAACCTCTGTAAGAAGCTCCTTCCCACTCATGAGAAGTACGATGTTGCTTACTTCCGGTTTCACCTCCATATCCTTGATTGGAAGCAACATGTGAGTCCTCCCATTCTTCTCTAGGGTGTATGTGTTCATTCTCCCATCATGAATCACATTCCTGTCATATTGCCACGGTCTACCCAACAATAGATGACAAACATCCATAGGAATGACATCACATAATATCTTATCATTATATCCTCCTATCTTAAATTCAACTAAACACTGTTTAGTGACAGTTACCTGATGTCCTTTTTGTAGCCATGAAACTCTGTATGGGCTTGGATGATCAATCGTCTCCAGCTCCAGCTTTTCTACCATCTCCGTAGAAACGAGATTATATGTGCTACCACTGTCCACAATGACCTTGCATACCTTGTCCTTGGTTTTGCAAGTAGTCTGGAAACGTTTGGTCCTTTGGACTGAACTCTCCACCTCCTTCTCTGGTGTCAAAAGGACTTTTGGCATCATTAGCGATCTTCCGCCTTCAGCATCCTCTGCCTCAACATCTCGCCTCTATGCCTCGACGATGTGAGCTTCTCCACTTTCCTTATTTTTATCTGGCCACTCGTAAGACTTGTGCCCATTCTTTCCACATGTGAAGCATGTTATTAATCCACCTCTTCCTCTTCCGCTACCTCTAGTACGAGGAAAAGTGTTATTGTCAGCATAATCTCCTCTTTGTTCAGTATGTTTCCCTCTCTGTTCATCATATTTCCCTTGCTGTGAGGTTCCACCTCTCTCATTTCAAGTCTGAGGTTTCTTCCAGTCCTCCTTGGGCTTCTAATATTTTTCCTGGGCAATTGATTTTCCTCTGGGCTGACTTCTGCCTCAGCCTCTTTGACCCTTCTTTCGGCTCAGCTTCTCTTCAACTTTCAGAGCCATCTGATAAGAATCTTCCATTGTTCGGATGGTTACCATGCTCATCTCATCCTGAATATTGTATCTCAGTCCATTCATGTATCTGGCAAATTTTTCATCATCGCTCTCCCGATGACCTGCCCTGATGTTCAGCTTGTAGAATTCTTTAGTGTATTCTTTCACTGTCATCAGCTTCTGTCTTAGGTTCTGCATCCTCCTGAACAAAGTAATTTGATAATCCCTGGGGATGAATTTCGCCTTCATCTTCGAGATCATTCTATCCCATATTTTGATCTTCTGCTTGCCTTTGCAGCGTCTATCAGCTTGTAGTTCATCCCACCAAAATGCTCCATGTCCTTTCAATCTTGTGACAACATGCTTGACCTTCTTGTCCTCTTCGACATCTTCATAGTCAAAGTATGTGTCCAGAGCTCTAATCTAGTCTAGAAGCTCCTCTGCATCCAGATTCCCCTCATAAACTGGAATGTCCATTTTCGCTCTTGCACCCATTCTGGCAATAGCTCTGATCAAACGTTCATTTTATGCATCTTCTGCTGCAACTTCTTCTTCACGTTCTACCTCAATTTCACTTTCGGAATCACTTAGATCCCCAACACAGACTGTGTGTCTCTGTGCTCTCTCCATGTCTTCGAGTCTATCTCGTAGATCACGCATCTCTCTCTCCATGGCTAGATCAATCATCTGCCTACCTCTTCTTCTCAGTATTTCCTTATCCTCTGGTGGATCGGGTGTTTCCCTATCCCTTCTCCTTGGCGGCATGGTGAATTATCTTTTCTTCTTTGCTACAGAAAAAAAAGAACCTTTTTGTGCTATGATACTAGAAAATGATGATGCAGGCTCCCTCCACAACCCGCAGATCGGAAGGTCCATGTCAACACGGGATATTTCCCTTTACACTCGCCTGAAGAGCTTCGAAATGGATCTTCTATTTCGCTTTTGGGAAATATGCACCCACTCTTAACTTGGAGAAATCCCCTTTATACTTCGGGGGATCGGACTTTCACACCTTCGCAAATCCTGACGGTCAAGCGCCTGCCTTTCAAATCCCCGAAACATGAAAACCGTCAACACTGACCCGTCCTCTTCCCTTTCGTTCTTTTCCTTATCGCAATTTCGACGATTGCAGTATCCAACAACTTGTTCCCATGATTCCCGAAACACGATGTTTCGAAATTCCGACACGCTCACAAGGTTGACCTTTCAACGTCTCTTTACTCCATCGGGACTTCGGACTTCGTAATATCACGAATCCTAATGCAATGAATTTGGAACTTCACTCCCTGAAACTCCGAAATGGTCAATAGAGTTTGACTTTGTGTCAATAGTGCGCCACCTGTCCACTCGTTGACTCCTTTGTGGCCTACACAAATCCTTTTATCTTTTCAGGACTTCGCGTTTCGTGATTTCACAATTTCCATTGCAAAGTTTAAGGGACTTCAATTCACGAAAACCCGATATAGAAACCCACGTGTAAATCCAACGAACCTTATGGCTTGAATCTACGGTCCTACTCCTCCTGAGCTTGGAACCTTTAGGAATACTCGCGGTAACTCCCTTGCCCTCCGTGAGATCTGACGACTCACGGAAATTCATGAATTCTCTACAGAGAATTCCGACCGTCCGTTCTTTTTTTGAGAACTCGTCCTCCTGTGGTCCGACGTTGCTATTCCCTCCTTCGACTCCTTCGAAGGTTCAAATCCTTTTGAACTTTCCCAACTCCGAGTCTTCTAGAAAAACCCTTGCACACACTCCTTGCGACAGACTTTCAAGCACTTCCAAGTGTTGAAATCCTTCAACTCTGCGCACACCTACAACAACAGTCCCTCAATGCTTCACTCAGGTTTGCAACCCTGAGGCTTCGCTTAGCCTGTGCACTCCTTGCATGGCTCCTGTGCCCAACTGCACTTTTGTGGAAATGAGAACAAAATCTTCCTCTCCTGAGATTCCAGAGACAAACCTATGAACACCTTGTCGACGCACTCCTTGCGGACAATTAAACTACACTCCTTGTAGGAACTCTTGCTCAGATAGATAAACAATTGAAACTCATTCATTTTCCTCTTTCCTCTCAGATTTCAAACATTCAACAAGAAATCATTCATACATAGCATAAAAGCAATTGCATGACAGAAAGAGTAAAAACATTCATGAGCATAACATTCAAAGATGCATACACAGAGAATATATGTACACCATGAGTCTGAATCACAGATTTCTTGTATTAATTCAGAACTTCTGTACATGGAGTCTGCTACACAGCTCTCTGCTTCTCTTCTATGCTCATCATCATGCTAATGTTACAATACAAAATGAGGGTGTCTATATCCCATTTCCCTCTTGCACTCTAAAACTGTCTAATCTAACATTCAATTCTATCTACTTGCATTAACTACTATAAATGCCTTCTACCTACTAAGGACGAGAGCAAATCGCTCAAGGTTTGTTTACATTATACAAGTGCGCTTCCACTTGATGTTTCATTAATGGTTCAAGATATTTCAAAATTTGTGCTAGGCGCTTTTCCAGCTGTCCGATTATCTCCGTGCTGGCTCGCTTGAATGCTCCTACATCACAAGGACGTCATGATGACAGTCACACTGACTATTCCTACACAACTTGTCCAGAAACATGTATAAAAGATATTTCCAGGTAATGAGATATCCATTACAAATTTTAATATATAGCCCAAAATAGTATATGACCGTGGTGATTGTGATCAGATTATTTCTCTCAACTAAACAAGTATTGTGGAAAAAATTCTCTCTATTTGTTCAGAATATCATTTCGTCCCGTACGCAACTATCAACCAACTTGCACATAGCAACGAAATTTACCCAATCGGAACCATTGGTGCAACTTTCACATTGGCGAGAAAACTTGGCTTGCAACACATTCTCCATATAAAAGATGGAGAGTCAAACAACGACAAGGAAATGGTACCATTCTCCATATCCAGTTTTATCCTTTACTTTCGCATGTCCATGTATCTCGGTTAAGTTACAAAAATATTGCATTGTTCCATGTTGCAGTTGCAATTGTTCGATACCTATTCAAATTTGTTTTCATCAATGGAACAATGATTACATAAAGGGCAATTTCCACTTATGCTCTTCAAAAATATAATAAAGAAAAGGGATGTTAGATAAAGGACCTTTCACACAACCCAAGCAACATTTGTAACATAATTGTGAGCAGACATAGTACAGGATCTGAAGAAACCAACTATCTCTACAACTGTTGTGCGTATACATCTACAAATTCATCATCGCTTTGCTCATACAAATAGCCTTCACCAAATTTCTGCGGTTTTTTTTTTTTTTTTTTGGGGGGGGGGGTTGCAGTTGTATATTATATTGTTCAATATATTAATTCCTATGATCACATTTCTAGGTTGAAGGTGTTTTGGTTGCAACGAATGCATACTCGACCCCCTTTGAGCCTGTATGTATGAAATGCAACTCTCCTGCTTCTGCTTTTGCTTTGATAAGTGATGATATGATTGATTGTCTACGATGCAATGAAAAATGTCCATACATATATGGACATTTCCTCAATGTTGTGATCCGAACCGTGTGAAACACAACTGTCCATTGTACAATTAGACAACCTCTGTTACAAGATGTGCTTCCTGGGTTAGCAAAATTGTCATATGAAGCATACCTATAGAAAAAGGCAAGCAATGTCTACATGTTGCGCGACTTTCGGATACATAGAAAATTTACCTTAAATGAGGACAATGAAATATTGCATATCGACTGAAAAATAAAAATAAAAATAAATAAATAAATCATATAAAGCTTTGGCAGGGAAACAAAAATATCTCATGTATCTCTGTAATATTTCTTCAACACCCAGATGAATGTTCGTCGGACTCGAGTACTTGAGAATCTAATTACAAATGCAATCAATGTTGTTATTTTCTTGCATCTCCCAGTAATAATTTTGCATATTTGTTTCGGTGTGCAAACAAAAAAAAATGGTAGCTAGTTGTGGCTTTGATGGAGGAGCCTGCACGTTTTTTGGGTGCCGAAGTTGGATAATTGTTTTTCAACTATATAGCCATGACAAGATTTGTGCATTTTTTTGGGGGTGCCCAAATAAAATAATTTTTTTTCTCCAACTGTACATTTATGTTACGGTGTCTTCATTTTCTCGATGACCTAATTGAAAAAAAAAGGACTCAGCATGGATTGAAACATCAACTTGAGATTTTCAGATCTCACTACAGAGATTGCACATGCATAAGATTGTTCAGTCCAGAAATGGGAAGCATGACAACAAACCCCATAAAAAGTATCCAACTGTAAATAACTCGGGCCTGTCCTTTTAAACGTTAAAACAACTTGCTCATCTCAACAGAATCATCAGGAATTTCCAATAATATTGGAAATTTGGCATTGTTAAAACTGGTAGTGATAGACCATGGTAGTATCAGAAGAAAATTTCCATTGTGATCTTTCTTAATGGTAAAATAGTAATCAACAAATTTCTTGTACCCCATTTTGAGATCTGGTTATAGCTAGCGTGCAGTGGCGAAGCTCCGCTAGTTTTGTGTTGTTTTCTGTTTGGCAGACTTTTGTTCATATCCCATGGCCCCAGTTATTTTATTGTGGGAACATATACCAGATGTAAGAGAAAACCAATTCCATGACATGTTTTTATATATATATCAAATTGTTTGATGCAAAGGTCGATGTGTGTTGCTCTATGGAACCTTGTGGGATCTTTCTTGCAGCTTGTTTGGTGTTTACTTGGTTCTTGGTTGTATGATTCGTTCTGCAAAATTAATAATACATTCAGGATCTTCACAATTTTTCTATGATCTTAAAGACTATAGAGGACATTCTTTTCCATTTAATATAAGCTCTGTGACACAAACTTAGTACGTGCCTCATTTTAGCAGTTTTTCTTGATCTATGAACTTAGTAAAATTAATCTCTTGGAATAATTTGAAATTTTGGAAAATTCAAATTCGTTGTTGTTAATACTTGCGGTGAAGCTGACAGTACAATAACTTTACTCACACATTCCAAAATTGATTTCCTTGTAGCTTTTCGACGTTTCTCTTATACAAACAGATCCTAGAAACTATAAGTATGACTCATTGTATATATTCGTTGATTGAAGAACCTATTCACATATTTAATGCACTTCATAGTTACTGTTAATACCATCAATGGGGTTTTCTTACACAAATTCCTGCTTCCAAAAATTGCCATCCCCTTTCTTTTTTTTCCATTTGCTTTCCATTTCTTGTTACTTACTCGTTTTTTCGGAAAATGTCTAGGTGCGGGAGTTGGGCCAAAACTTAGCCAATTATCTGGCCTCCAGGTCCTGGGTTTGCGGTATCCAACACTTATGTCCCCTATTCCATCATATACATCTTGCAACCAAAGAACCTCCGTGATTTGCAATTTATGCTTTTACTAGTGAGAACTCACCAGGGGTTCGAAAAGATTGGCATTAATAAACAAACACTAGATTTTATTCTGTGAGATGCTTAGCCCTTTTCCCCTTTTCTTCTTCCCATCTATTATCGCTTTCTATTTATATACTTAGTCGCCTTTCTATGATCGTGGGTTCCAGGGTTGGCGGGCTGACATATCTTCATCTCCATCTATATCCTCACATGACGAATCTGATTGACCGTTGTTCCTTTCCATACTTAGCCAATTTTATGGTCACAGTTGTCGGGTTGGTGCTTTCAAACTCTACTGCTTCTTGTTCCGTGATATACATTTTGCACTCAAAACTTCTGTGATTTCAACGAAATTTGTGAACCGAACAACATCCTGCAAATTGGGAGATTCTTTACATTTGAACCAGAAATAATCTATTAATATATATTAATATGAATACTATTGGAATAATATGAAAACTTTCTCTTGGCCAATACTTAGCCAATTATCTGGCCATCGGGTCCCGAGTTTGCGGTATCCAACACTTATGTCCCATGTCCCGTCATATACATATTGCAACCAAAGAACTTCCGTGATGTGCAATTTATGCTTTTACAAGTGAGAACTCACTAGGGGTTCGAAAATATTGGCATTAATAAATGAACAATAGATTTTCTTTTGTGATATACTTAGTCATTTTCCCCTTTTCTTCTTCTCGTCCATTATCGCTTTCTGGTTATATACTTAGTCGTCTTTCTATGATCACGGGTTCCAGGGTTGGAGGGATAACATATCTTCATCTCCATCTATATCGTCATAGGACAAATCCGATCGATTGTTGTTCCTTTCCATACTTAGCCAATTTTATGGTCGCGGTTGTCAGGTTGGCACTTTTGAACTCGAATGCTTCTTGTTCCATGATATACATCTTGCACTCAAAACTTCCATGATCTACAATTCCACTGTGGACTCCTCAAGCTCACAAGCTTCACTATACGAGGGTTCAACATTGCGTTTCCATTGTTCCGCCGCTTGCAAACAACACCCAAACTTCTGCAATCTGCAAATTAGCAAACAAATTCCCCTTTATCTCATTTTTTAACACTTTTCCTTGATCGATGAACTTAGCAAAATTAATTCCCTAAAATAATTTGAAAAAAAAGAATATATACTATGCGAAGTCTAATGGAACTATCATATGAATGAGAGGACATTAACATTCAAATTCGTCATTGTTATACTTGTAGTGAAGCTAACAGTTCAAAAACTTTACTTAAACATCTCAAAATTGGTTTTCTTGTAACTTTTTTATGCTTCTCTTATATAAACGGATCGTGGAAACTATAAACATTGCTCGTTGTATCTATTCCTTGATTGAAGAACCTGTTAACATGTTTAATGCACTTCATAGTTACTGTTAAGACCATCAATGGGGCTTTCTTACACCAATTCCCGCTTCCGAAAATTACCATCCACTTTCTTTTTTCCATTTGCTTTCCCTTTCTGGTTACTTACTTGTTTTTTCGGAAAATGTCTAGGTGCGGTAGTTGGCGGATTCACATCTTCAGATTTCCATTTTACTTTTATATCACCAGCCTGACCGACCGCTTCCCCGTTTCATATTGAACAAACCTTTTGAATCGTGGGTTCCTGGATAGGCGGGTTCAACATTGTGTTTCCATTATTCCGTTGCCTGCAAATAGCACCCAGAATTCCGCAATCTACAAATTAGCAAACAAATTCCCCTTCATCTCGTTTGCTTTCTCTTTCTATTTACTTGGTCCTTTTTTTGAATATGTCCTTTTTTCGAATGTCTCGAGCTTTTATTTAAAACACCTAAAGTTCCGCAATATACAAATTGCTTGCTCAACATTGCGCTTCCACTGTTCCCCTACGTACAAATAGCACCAAAAATTCCGTGTTATACAAATTGATGGCTGGAATCTATCATTTTGACATACAATTTGACCATCGACCCCTCACGTCTCCTAGGTATATCTTGTGACCCATTTTTTTGTAACCCACCCGACTGCTTTCCATACTTGGGCATTTCTTGGAATCTTTTTTGCGGGTTGGCGAGTGGATGAAATGTACAATGCTTGGTCATGTTTTTCCATCCCCATTACCTTCTTACTTCTTTCTAGATATGCAATTATTAAGCTTTAATGCTAGTAGTTCATCGTACAGGAACCATTAAGATAGTCATTAATGTCTGAAAGGCCAGAGAATATTTGTCATTAATACGAATTAAACCAAGATTTGCGGAGAAGAGTGTTATCCTTTCTAAGTATTCATTTCAAACATGATGCAATCTCTTTCATGCGTCGGCTGGTTGAAACTTTTAAGAAATCTCTAATTCTTAATCGCTCTTCGCCATCACTGCCACCTTCACACTTTTTTCTAAATATGCAATTAGTAAGCTTTAATGGTAACAAATCATTAGGCACGAACCCTGGAGATTGTCATTGATCAATGAAAGGCTCAAGGAGATCTTCCATTGATACACATTAATCCAAGATTTGCGGAGGGTTATATTATCCCTCCCCAATTTTTCGTTTCAAACATTGCCTGGAGCAAACAGAAATTCTTGTTAACTTATGGAAACAGTTCTGTCCAGATACAATAAACACCTTCAGGCATGATGACTAGAGGTTCCAGTATTCCAGGGCATATTATTACTACTGATCTCCCTCCGCCTAGGAGCAAAAAAGGAGATGGTCTGTTGGTGCACTGAGAAATATATTTCAAGCCAAAGAATTCCAAGGCAACCCTGTCTGCTCAGACAACCTGCCCAGTTGCATTGATGGCTGGCGTAGAGGTTGATGCGATGGATTATGAGCTAGAAGAAGATGATATGATGGACAATATTATGATAATGGATGATGGCAATGCAGAGACTGTTCCCACTCCTGGGCCCAAATTGACATCAACCATAATGGGCGATACTTCCCGTCTCGACGATGGCGGTCCTGACAACACCAAAAGAAGGAGTTTTAGAAAAGAAACTAACGTTGAATGCAATATCCTCTTTGTAGCTCGAAAGTAGGAATTCCAGAGGTCCAAATTAGTCCGTTCTGGGTGGAAGTCTTTCACTGTAAGGAAATGATCTGTTGATGACCCTAGATATATATTTCAAGCCAAAAAACTATTCAATTACAGGACCAATGTCCTGTTTTCTGGATATACAATCAACATCTTAGGGAATGAGGACCAGAACTCCTACTGGTGCAAGGCATATTCCTACTATTCATCTTCTTCCACCCAGAATGGACTAATTTGGGCCTCTGTAATTGCACGTGCAACCTATTTCCTTGAAGTTTTTGATTGTGGAGAGGCATTTTATTGGTGTGTCCTAACTTTCAGTTAATGGCTATTCCGTTTTCTCTGCAACGTTTTTCTTCTTCTTCCTCACAAGAATATTCTGAGAACTATCAATTTTACCACAGGATGATCCATCAAGGAGAATATTGTAAGGATTTCCTAAAAAAAAAGCATGGTAATCAATTGTGTATGCATAGTGAAGAGCATCTTGATGGCTCCTGCATGTTGCAGATCCTGTGCCTGTGTTTATGACAGATATGTTCAATGTTTTGGCCTAAAGAATTTGGTCCAATTTCAAAGGATAGATATACAATACTTAGTGTTTTTTTTTTTAATGGATTTACTATTAAATTTTTTTCCTTGGAGTCTTGGTTGTTGTTTGTTTTCTGGATTTAACACCTCTTCTCATTGGCATGGTTTGGTAGTCTCATAGTTCTTCGATATTGTATTTTCTTAGGTAAATTTTTCTAAAATGGAGCATCTAAAAATTATATGACAATGTACTGTGTCGATCCATCAGGATTTTATGGAAACAAGAAATGAATTTTAGACAGTTTCAAACCAACTTTCAATTCTATTCGTAATGCAGATAGAACATAGAACTACCAAATCACAATGTTGCAACAAGATCGTCATTCTTGTATCAAGACGTGTAATTAATAATATTTAATGATAACAACCCATAATGCAAGAAGTTTAATACTTAAGTTAATATGTTACAGTCATGGAAGAATGTATCAAGAGCACACTTACTCCCACAAGTTGCAATACAATCTAATCCTCGACAAAGCATTTGCTGACAATTACTAGAAAATGTTGGTTTTGCAACAATGGGGCTTGTTTGAAACCAATTCGCGCTTACGAAAATTTCCCTCCACCTTTCTATTTTCCCACTCTTTTATCCCCTGTAGTTTCTCTTTCTGGTTACTTGGTAGTTTTTTTCCGAAAATGTCTTGCTACGTGGGTTGGCGGATTCACGCGTTTCGACTGAGCACTTCCCCTTTGTCCAAATTGCACTTTCCATTGTTCTGTGACCTGCAAACATCACTCCGACTTATGCGATATGCAAATTTACTTCTGGACTCCCACATCATCCCCTCTTCAGTGTTACACATTTTTCACTGAAATGTTCTGATATATACAATTTGACAGTTGGGTCCTTAGGGCTCCTTGGGAACCCGTCACCCTATTTTGAAGCCCGTCCGATCGCTTTCCACACTTGACCATTTCTTGACATCTCTTTGGCAGATCATCGAGTTCGCGGGTTTATGAAATTTCAAATTTTTGATTGTTGTTTCCTGTGCCCACTACCTTTAGATTTATTTCTAAGTATATGCAATATTTATACAACTTCTCCAGCAACATACAAAAAATATCTTGCTAGTAAATGGAATATCTATTGCATATTTGAATATATTGGACCTTCTTTTCCCTCTTCTATACTTGAACAATTTGTCATTTCTTTTCCCCCTCTACTCTCTCTTTCTCGTTACTTAGTCATTTTTCTGAAAATGCGACTCCGACCAACCATTGGCTGTTCGATGTCTAGGCACTGTTCAGATCACGAATTCTCGGGAAGGCGGGTTGTATATTGCACTTCCATTGTCTCGTGGCCTGCAAACAACACCCAGACCTCTGCGATACACAAATTTGTTGCCGCACTCCCACATCATACCCTATTCTGTGATACACAGTTCACATGAAAGTTATGAGACCTACAATTTGACCTTTGGGTCCTCACATCTCCTGGGGAACTATTGTCACCCTATTTTGAATCCCCTGCATCCGCTTTCCATATTTCGCCATTTCTTGGAATCTCTTTCGCACCTCCAATTCCATACTTACATGCATTTTTTCACTTGTCAATTCTCGGACATGCGGACTGCACTTCTAGTGTTCCTTAACC
>JZKD02S1636973.1:35811-54410 GCA_000966675.3 Picea glauca
ATTGTCCAACAAACTTGCATAATAAAACCCCTGAAGCATCTGTAGGCTTGCCTCCAATTCCTCAATCTTCCTTAGTTCACTCCACCAATATCTAAGTACTACATTGTGCCAACCCTAGACTTAGCACAACCACATAGCTTCATGTCCACCCTTGTATGAATGTACAATGATGAATGAATGGCTTTGCACTATGAGGTGTCCTCTTCATATATGAGTCATGCATTGTTTTTTCCCTTAAAGTGAGGTGCCTTTGAACCCACTCTATGCAAAAGTGGACCCAAGGTGCAAATCGTATGTCAACTCTGGTTGCACACACCCAAAGGTGACTAGTCCACCAATTGATTATGCTTGATGAAACCTTCATGTTGTTCAATGATTTGTGTTGACTTTCCATGCACCCAATGGTTACTTGTGCTCAAAGGAATTATTATTGTTCATCACAACCTTCAAGTAATGGAGTTCCCATCTCCTTGGGTCCTCATGCTTCCCAAGTCCCCCAAGTCTAAAAATATAGTCGATTCACTTTGTTAATCCATCTAGCAGTTATGCATGCCTTGCCATTGTGCAAGATTTCCCAAGGCATGCTTGTTGAACCTTGCAACCTGCTATTGCAACTAACCAAATCTTTCCCATGTTTGCGACATGTCTTGCCTTCGTGTAAGGTTACCTAGTAAGTCTACAATGCATGATGCCATCGTGCAAGGAACCTAAGCCAATTGATCTAGGCATCTAGCCACTGCTATGTTTGTCTGTGCTAGTCAATGAACACTAAGGTGATCATGTGAAGCAGATGCCCAAATCCATTCAATTCTTGGGCCTTACATCCTCCCCCACTCAAAGTCATTTTCATCCTCGATAACATCTCCAAGAACCTGCAATCCTCTAAGTTTGATACTCAGACTCATACACCCATTTATGGTTGAATCCTTCAACCACTTTGTAATGTCACTGCAAAAATCAATGTGCAACTATCCATTATCCAATATTCCTTTGAATGGAAGTTCCTTTGCTTGAATTCTATCAACGCTACTTTCTAGATGTCTATGTGACTATGGTTGCCTTCCCCTATTATTGTAACCCAAGTGTTCAATGTTATTGTGGTTGCAACTCAAGTGTCAATGTTATTGTAGCCAGCCTTTGCTATTGCTGCAACTTAACTGTCCAACACTACTATGACTGCCTATTGTTGTTGCAACAACTCAATTGTCCAACGTTGTTGCATCTACCTACGGTTATTGTGGAAACTCAACCTTCACTGAGAAGGCCATAAGATAATTCAAGTGTTGCATCAATACTTTTGCTCAATCTACTATGCTTTTGTACATTGATTCCTCTCAAGACTTCAACTAGTTGGGCGATCAATCCAATTGTTGCATCCAACCCATGAGAATGCACTTCTTCATGCCCAAATAGTCAACTCAATTTGCACGTCATTCATCTTGTACAACTTCTTTGAATAATGGAAAGGTCTCTAATTCTTTTGGAAACTGTCATGTCACCTCTTGTAACTTGACAACATTTTCCAAGTCACCCTTTTCACTAGTGCTATAGGCTCTACTGGCTACTCCTAGATAGTAATTCTCCTTACGGATTGTCAGAGAAAAGGTGGCTACCAAGGCCATTTCCAACCAAAGTGTCCAACTTGTGCTTTGTGATCAAGTATCTTAGAATTGTCTCCTTCTCCAATGATTTTCATTCCAATTGTTCTAATCTATATATTGTCAGTTGAAAGACATAAATCCCCATTGTTAATCTACAAAAACATACGATGTCAATTACATCACGATTAGGGAAATATTCATTTCTCACTTATGCATCCAGCTAAGATTCTTGAACTACTTCTACTATCAACAAAGGTGCCTTAGTCACCTTTTCCTCGGTGTCTCTCTTCCTGGCTCACCTCTTAGCAAAATTACTCAACATCATCTTTTGAATGGATGGTTGACTGATCTCTAATATCATTGTTTCTAAGTCCTGCAATCCATTTGAAAAATCTTAATAATGTCCTTAACTCCTCAGTCTTTATAGTGTTGAAGTGCTCCCATCATAGGATCAAATTCACCAACCCTTCCTTCAACCATTCCACCATCTTGAAACTAACAATCCTCTCATGTGAGTGCGACCTTGCATTAGTTACACCCAATACTTAGGTAATTTTCCATAAAAAAATGAGACATCCATCCATATTTCCTTCTTTTGTGCACAATTCTGCATGCAATAGGTTGCATCCTAGCGAGTTCCTTTGTTGACAACCTCCACAACTATTATTGGTGCAAGTTCAATCTTGCCTCCAATGTCTCACATCTATATTTTCAAAGTGCACATTAGTTCAATCTTTTCGAAGATTGACTCCACCAAAGTCTTTATTGTTGCCAACCATCTCTCTGTATGGTCTTCACCATCTTGGGCACCTAAGGTTACTCTACCCAAAACCATCTTTCTTTCTATTTTGAAATGACACAAGCCTTGTCTATGGATTCAATGGCTACTTAAATCAACTTCATGACTTGCATTCTTGGCATCTTCTGCAACTTCCTTCTAGTCATGATAGTCACACCACAAGTCATGGCTCCATCTATGGAGCTATCCATGCCTCCACCTTGGAAGTCACGTTCATGAAATTTTTCCACGAACTTTCCTAAACTTGTTGTCAAGTCCAAACTACCAAACCATTCCTTGACCTTCAAAGGTGCTTAATGAACTACTCCTTTTATTGGTTTCACTGTTGTGTTCACCAGCTTGAATGTGGTGATGCTACTATTAGGATTACAACGAAGTGTTGTAATAGTCTTTTCACTTACAAAGTTGTGGGTTGCAGCGTTATCTACTAAGGACGCCACCTTCAACCCACTCAATGTAACTACATTCACAAAACAAAGGTTATCCATGTCTCCACCTTGGAAATCACGTTCATGACATTTTCCCATAAACTTTCCTAAACTTGTTGTCAAGGCATCCAGAACCTCTATCATTTCCCTTGAAGTATTTTGCACTAAGACTTCTCACAAGGTTGTCGACTTCACCTTAAAAGTTTGTCTCACTTGGACTTCTTCCGAGTCTTCCAAATTCTTCTTCAAAGGATAATCGATGACAACATGACTCTAGTAACAAAGGAAACAATATATAGTTTTACCTCAAGAATTAAGTAATTCTAGTTGCTTCTTTGGTGCAATGTTGGAATCCTTCCTTTTGAACGATCCCAACTCCGGTGGAAACCAAGTTTCTACTTGATCTATAATATTTTTCAACCTATAAATCCAAGCTTTAGCTCGTGCTAGTTTGTTCTAGCTTTTCCACATGTGACTAGTACAACTCACAAACTTTTGATCCTAATATTTTGAGCCCATGGATGTGGATTCCATATTGGTCTTCCATGACTCTTTCTCTATGCTTACCATGTCACAAACTAGAAGCCTGCCCAAGTATCAAAGACTTGGTTCACCTTGCTTCTTCAAGCTTACAATGCTCCCCAACATTCCTAACACAATAAGCGAACTCATAGTTATGTGAAGAGGAACTACCTTGGTTTCCTGCTATGCCAAGGCACTAAGTTTGTGATGTCAATCTTCAAGTCTGCACCAAGGCACTGCATTTATGATGTCAATTGTAATACCCCTAGGTTGAACCCCAACTGTAAATGTAAATACAAATTTACATAGGCTGGTGAGCCAGGATGCAAAAAGAACAAGTATATCTGTGATGTAAATGTACATGTATACACATGCAAATATTAATGAAAAATACATCACTGCATCCAGACCAACCAGGTAAAAGCATAAAGGGGACTAAACTCCATTAGTTAGGGAAAGGGTGATAAACGTTAAGGCTAGGGCGCTAAGCTAGGGAACTTAAGCTAAAGAGGAATATTATATTCATATTTCTTAAAGTATAAATTATGGATAATTAATTTTATCCCAAGTTCTAAGGATGGGGACAAGTGGGCCAAAGTAGCTCTCAACCTGACAAGTGTCAAGTTGGGCACATGCATACAAAGAGCTTGGACTTAGTGCATTATGGGGGATCTTTCCATTCATTCATACCATTTGATTTCCCTTCATTCTATCTCTCCTCCATTCCCGAGATCACATATTTCAATTGTCCATCGTACCTCTTTTCTAGGAGTAGTGCACTTGTACCTTAGCCGAGCACGTACAAATCTTGTACCTTACCCGAGCTAGTACAAATTTGGTACTTGTTCCTGTACATGATGAACTGAAGAGATGGGTTTTCAGGACCATGAGAAACACTCCCTGGGTGAGAGACTTGCTAGGAATTTCTTTTCGAAGGTGCCAAACTGAAGCCACAAGGCTCTGAGACTTCCTGTATGGCCTGTTACTAAATCCCTGGAAAGGAAATGGGGTAGCCGAAGGATTGTTGAGCAGAGAAGGGGCACATTTCATGGGTTGGGACATGCATGTGGGGAATGATAGACTGTGAGTTTTCAAAATGAGTTGGCACCTGTGAGAGCATTCTTCCTATTATCTGAGATACATCAGCTTGGTTAAGAATTCATTTTCCCAGGTGGAGTTTAGTCCCAGCTCGGGGGTGACCCACTGCTGAGACTGTTGAGTAGTGTGGTCTAAGGCTGGGAGGATCGTGGAAGGTCTGCACACAGTTGGTGGTCTTTCTATAAAATATAAGTGTCAATTGTGTGTTAAATTACATGCTGTAACTTTATTTATGCATTTGTTTTTATGGGTTTTTCCCATGTATGCTACATGTGTATTTTCCATTATATTTCTGTATAAAATTGTGTATTTGCATAATTTTTGCATCGTTTAAATATTGTACATAGTTCGTAAATTATTTCATGTGGCATAGCCCAACATTGGGGTGGTTGGGCATGTTACAATATGGTATCAGAGCTCCAATTTTCAACACTGAGCTATTCACAGAGTTTTAAAGTTACAGTGCATCCCTGGGTGCCAGGAAGGCACTGAGAGAACACTTGGACCGTGTTCCAAAGCTCAGGAGGTGTAGTGGTTCAAGAAATCCAACAAATGAAAGAAACCAAATCAACCGTTGATTTGGGCCACAAGATTAGATCTAGTTCGTTGGATCTCTTCGAGAGAAGACAGATTCCTCACAACTGTCAGATCTGGAGAAGTTGCATGGTCATTAAGCACCGAAGTACTTCAGACTTCGTTGCTCTAATAACGTTTTCGTTGTTTGTTGGAAGGGAGGAAAAATCCCCAAAGTCTCGAAGTCTTGGAGTGAATCTATGTCATAGAGCACTCTGAGGAGTACCAACCGTTGGATTGGCCAAGCATAGATCTGGGTCGTTGGATCAAACCCTAGACTAGAAGAGAATCATGCACGAAAATATCATATCCCAACCATTGGATCTACGCACATGCGAACGTGAGCCATAGATCTCCTGACACTCCAAAAATTTGGCACTCTGGAAAAAGTTGGTGATTGTTGCGCAGAGTAGGGAAAGTCTCGAAGTCCCAAACTCTGGAGAAGATCTTGTCCCTTCATCATTGAGGAAATGTGTCAGTAGATTAGCGAGTGTCCAAAATTTCAAAAATCCAGAGGATTGTGAGTGAAAAGTTTTCATGCGTGAAAATTCCCAAAGTCCGAATTCAATCCAAACCATTCATTGTTGGGGAACATGTGTCTGTAGATTAGTGAGTGTCTGGAATTTCGGAAATCTAGAGGATCGTGGGTGAAAAATGTTCAGGCGTGAAAAGGCCCAAAGTCCCGAAGCCTAGAATAAATCCAGGTCATTCATTATCAGGGACACATGGATCGTGGATCTATGCCCTTCACCAATTCGATGTTCGATAATTCAGAGTTTTGGTGGTGATCAACAACGAGAACTCCCAAAGCCTGGAGTTCTGGATGAGATCTCAGTCGTTGGCTGCAGGAGGATTGAGAGATGTCAATATCGATTTCAACATTCAATAATTCGAGAGGTAACGCACGTTGAAGTCTCAGAACTTTCAAAGCCCGGAGTCCCGGAGCTCCTTTCGACCGTAGATATTGACGGGGAGTGTGGACCTTCGATTTGTGAACCCTCCGGTAATTCTCCAATTTGACGTTTGGGTGATTTATGGTGTGGTGTTGTAAAATATTCTGAAGCCTGAAGCTTCGGATCTAGAGAGTGTCAAAGTAGTTCGCTAGTTCGGTGTTTGGGCGATTCATGTTGTTGCATGGTCAAAACTTCTGAATCCCGAAGCTCCAAAGCACCGGAGTCTCGAAGCTCCAGAGAAGCACCATTGGGGGATTTATCCACTTCAGCGTTTGGGGGAAGTGTTATGTTATGTTGAAAAATTCTCTGAATCTCGAAGCGCCTGAGCATTGGAGTCCCGAAGCTCTAGAGAAACATCGTTCGGGGAATTTGCTACTTCGACATTCGGGGGAAGTGTTGTGTAGTATTAGCAAATATTTCAAAGCCGAAAGTTCCAAAGAGCCAGAGCCCCGAAGTTCCGAATAAGCGGCATTTTTCTAAGCACTTGGTCATAGCCCATGGTCATATGAGATGTTGGCCAAGGTAAGGGGGCTAGTGCCCAAAAATTGATTTTAAGATAGAAAGGGGCTTAGAGAAGGATCCTGTGGGTTTCTAAATTGTAAGGACCTTCATTTGAGGGAAATCACAGGGGCTTGTGAACCTTAAGAGAGGATTCAACACAGGACCAAGAGATAATTCAGCTCCTGAAGAAGATCACATGTACAAGGTTTTCCCTCACATAAAGGACGAATTTTCAAATAACCATAACTTTCTTCTCAAGACTCATAATTGAGAATGGAAGCAGGTGTTGGAAAGGTCTTGAATAGTAGAATACAATTTTTCACTCAGAAAATTGATTTGGATAGTCATTTTCTCAGGAAATCAGAAGAAAGAATTCTGATGCAATACTGAATTAGAATTGTTCATAATTTCATGTAATTGATAAATCAATTAGCCTAACAAGTTTTGTTGGCTGCACATTTTGTAGAATTAACAACATTTAGATCAGAATAGGATCAACATAGAGTTCAGAGTGATGGAAGATACACAAGGGGATTACTGCCAGGATGATGACATCAGAGGGATGTATGTCAATATGGGTAATGAAGGTACAAACTCAAATGGTCATGGAGAAGGAAAGGAAGAAAACATAAACTTGGTGGAGACCATTAAAAATTTATAGAAGGATGTCCAAAGTTATACGGTTGATAATGAGAGGATTATGAAATCCAAGGAGTAGCAGGATGAATTCAACATAAATTTAATGTAGAAATTGGAAATAATAGAAAAGAAGATGGATAAGGAGAATGGCTCAAGAAAACCAGAAAGTCATAGGTCTCCTGATGAGAGGAGAAGAGAAAGAAGTGTTGGCAGACATGACCATCACTCCCCAGGGAATTCCACTAGGAGAGCACACAATAGTTCAATTCCATCCCTTGTCGGGAAGAATAAGAGGAGGTTTGAGGTGGATGAGCTACAAGGAGAAATGAACAAAATCAATCCTCCTACATTTGATGGTGATCACAAGAAATATGAAGATGCATAGACATGGTTGCTAGGCATGAGAAAGTATTTTCAATTGCATAATTACTCTTCACATGAAGAAGGAAGAATTGTCAGCTATCAGCTCAAGGGAAATGCATCCATGTGGTGGGACCAATTTGTGCAGGTGCAACACATTAATGAGAAAAAGGTTACTTGGAAGGAATTCAAGAAGTATTTTCAAAAGAAATACTTGACTAAGAGATACTGTGACAAGAAAATGAAGGAGTTCTTTGAACTCAAGCTTGGGAGTATGACCATAGATGAATATGAAAGAAGGTTCTTAGAACAATTAAAGTATGTTTCTTTCATCAAGGAAGAGCCAGTTAAGATTTAGAGGTATTTGAGTGGGCTTCCATCATTCATCAATGATAAGATACAATATTATGATCCAAAAACATTGGAGGAGACCATAATGTGAGCTAAATGCCTTTATAATCAACATAAAGGAAGACCAATTTTCCAAAAATCTTGGGAAGACAAGAAGAAAAACAAGATGGAACAGAGGAAGGAGGGAACTAAGCCACCATTCTTCAAAAATAATCCTCAGGGACAACTAGCTTATAGAGAAACCAAAATGATTGAGACAGGGGGGAGAAGACCAAGGCAACCACCTATTAAATGTTGTGGTTGTGGGGGAGATCATATGTTTAGAGATTGTCCTCACCAAGGTGATAAAATGAGGTATGTTCACAATGTGCAGCAAGTTGAGACAGTGGAGGACATGGGCATAAATGTACCTAGAATATATGCAGTCCTAGGAAACAAGCAAGTTGAGTTTCATTCACATATGATTGAAGTAGAAGCTAATCTCAACAACCAAACCATTTCTATTTTAATTGATTCAGGAAATAGTCATAGTAATATAGATCCTAAGATGGTGGAAATATTACATTTTACAAGAAGCAAGATTTGGAAATCTTGGTTGGTGCAGCTGGCTACTAGAGCTAAAAGAAAAATTAATGAGATGGCTAAAGAATGTCCAATGGACATGAATGGAATGAGCACTAAGGCATATTTGAACATCTTACCTTTAGGTTCCTATGACTATTTCATTGGTATGGATTGGTTGGAACAACACCATGCTATCCTAGATTCTTATAATAAGGCATTTACTTGTTGGGATGAGGAAGGGAACCTAAGGACAATATAGGGAATTCCTAGGGAAGTAACTGTCAGAGAAATTTCAACATTATAGCTGAAGAAAAGTTACAGAAAAAGGTGTCAAATATTTGCAGCACATGCATAAGAGACACCTAAAGATAAGGTGTCAAATATTGAAAAATATGCAGTCCTAAAAGAGTTTGAAGATGTATTTAAAGAAATACCAGGTTTACCCCCTAAAAGAGATATTGATTTCTACATCAATCTAATGCCTGGAGCAACCCCATTATCCAAGACTCCTTACATAATGAGTACACCAGAATTGAAGGAGTTGCAAATGCATCTTGAAGAGCTTCTGAAGAAGGGGTATATACGCCCAAGTGTGTCACCTTGGGGCGCCCTAGTATTATTTGTGAAGAAAAATGATGAAACATTAAGACTTTGCATTGACTTCATGGAGTTGAACAAAGTAACTGTGAAGAATAAGTATCCTTTGTCAAGGATCAATGAACTCTTTGATCAGTTGAAAGATGATTTTTTTTTCTCCAAGGTTGATCTCAAGTCAGGTTATCATCATGTAATAATTAAAGAAGAAGACATCAATAAGAATGCTTTCAGAACAAGTTATGGGCATTATGAATTCACAATGGTTCCATTTGGGTTATCAAATGCACCAGTTGTCTTCATGTGTTTAATGAATGGGATTTTTAGAGAATACTTAGATAAGTTTGTCATTGTATTTTTAGATGACAGTCTTATATATTCTAAGTTGGAGGAATAGCATGAGAAACACTTGAGGATGGTATTACAAGTATTAAGAGAACATCAATTGTATGCCAAATTGAGCAAGTGCTCATTTTTAGAAGCAAATCCATTATTTTGGACATATCATTTCAGAGGAAGGGATAACAATGGATCCTGAAAATATTGAGACCATTAGAGGATGTTAAACACCAAAGAATGTGATAGAGGTCAGATCATTCATGGGCCTTGCAGTCTAAAATAGAAGATTTATTGAGGGATTCTCAAAGATTGCACACTCGATCACTTCCTTGCAAAAGAAGGGGGTGAAGTTTCAGTGGACATTGGATTGTGAAAATAGTTTCCAACACTTGAAGAAATTATTAACCAGTGAAGGATTGTTGATCCAAATGAAGACTTCATTGTATGCACTGTTGCATGTAAAGAAGGGCTTAGTGGAGTCTTCAGTCAAAATGGATATGTTGTATGCTATGAATCAAGGAAGTTGAAGGAGCATGAAAGGCACTATGTTACTCATGATTTGGAGTTGGCAGCCATAGTGAATGCCTTGAAGATGTGGAGGAACTACCTCATGGGGAAAATGTTCGAGTTGAGGATAGACAATCATGGTCTAAAATATTTATTCGAACAACCAACTCTAAATGCCAGGAAAATTAGGTGGTTAGAATTTCTCAGTGAATATGACTTTGATATAAAGCATATCAAAGGGAAAGAGAACAAGGTGGCTGATGCACTCAATAGAATATTTCATGAGTTGCATGCTACAACCATTAGGATGTACCAATCAGATTTGAAAGATAGAATCTTAGAGGCTACAAAATCAGATTTGCAATACATGGAAATAATAACAAAATTACAAGAAGGTATTTTGTAGAAGAAAATTGAAGACTACAAGCTTGGAATTGATGAAATTATCATGTATAGGGGAATAATTTATGTACCAAATTCCATGGAATTGAAAAATATCATATTGAGAGAAATGCATAATGTTCCTTATGTTGGGTACCTAGGTTACCAGAAAACTCTTGCAGCTATCAAGAGCCAATATTATTGGCGAGAAATGAAGAAATAAGTTGTTGATTTCATTGGCAAATGTTTGGAGTGTCAAAAGGTCAAGGTTGAGCATAGACACCCAGCTGATTTGTTACAACCAATACCCATTCCTGATTAGAAATGGGAAGTAGTAACAATGGATTTCATCACCAAAATACCCAAAACAAACAAGCAACACGATTCTATCATGGTAGTGGTGGATAATCTTACCAAAGGAGCCCATTTTATTCTAGTAAAGCTCATTGACAAGGAATCCTTCGTTGTTGATATTTATATGAGAGAAGTTGCCTGACTGCATGGTATACCCAAGACAATTGTGTTTGACCGGGATCCAAAATTTACATCAAATTTCTAAAAAGGATTATTTAAGGGATTTGGAACAAATTTGAATTTTATCACATCTTATCACCCATAATCAGATGGAAAATCAGAGAGGGTGAACCAAGTGATTGAGGATATGATAAGGATGTATGTGAGGGATAAACCATCAAAATGGGAAGACTAGCTACACTTACTATAGTTTTCTTATAACAATGGGTACCAAGCATCTCTAAAGATGAGCCCATTTGAGACGCTTTATGGAAGAAGGTGCAACACACCAATAATCTGGGACAACCCAACAGATAGAGCAGTGGTTGAGCTAGAATTACTAAGGTAAATGGAAGAGAAGATGTTGAAAACAAAACAAAATTTAAAGGCTTCTCAAGATGGGAAAAAAATATATGTTGATAAGGGTAGAACTCACATGGAGTTTAAAGTGGGTGACCATGCATTCTTGAAAGTAAAGGCCAACAAAAGTTCCCTGAAGTTGGGAAATTGTTCAAAGTTGGCAGCTCGTTATTGTGGGATATTTGAAATCCTAGAGAGGATTGGGCCTATAGCATACACACTTGCCTTGCTTGCATCAGTGTCTATTCATAATGTATTCCATGTATAATTGCTCAAAAAGTATATACCTGATGCTAATCATATCATTGATTGGAATGTGATTCAGGTGGAGCAAGAAGGCGCTTTTCAAGTGCATCATGTGTGCATACTGGACCAAAATATCAAGCAGATCCAGAATCGAGCCATAGAGATAGTAAAGGTCCAATGGACTTGGTACGGTACTGATCTAGGATCTTTTCATTGATGTGACTTATAAAGAATTGTATTAAATTAGCATAAATTGAAGTGCACCATAAAGAAGGAAAAACTAAAAATTAAGAGACATTTAGCATCAAATCTGAACACAAAAACTTGATAACGGAGTTCGTCCCTGGTGGACTACATCTTCGGGTCCTACTCTCAAATGGGTAGGCCTTTTTATTAACTCAGTGAAAGAATTTGGAAAAATACATAAGTATACCTCATTCAGGAATCAAGCTGCAGAAGTTTTTCTTAGATCATAAAACAGATAACACCATTGAATTTGTGGTGTCGAATTACCCAAAAATGACTGTCTCCATGCCTCAATATGACTTTGGCACTCCCAGGCCCATGAGAAATCTCATCTCGTTTCTGTGCCTGCAACATGCAATTAATTAATTGTACTCACTCATAAGAATTTCCCGGCCATATCGTCAAGCGCCCTCCTCTGGCTATGGAAAGGTCGGTTTAAATAAATAAACATCGACGGATGAAACAATGGGACCGTTAGGCCAATTGGTGGGCGGAGGTCAAATTAAGGCATTGGTTCCCCGGAGGTCCGGGGTTTGAATCCACCAAACCCCCTTTTGGTATTTTTCTTTGAATAAGGTTGAAAATGCGGGGGGGGCCGCCGGACCGACCATCGATTCTGGCACCGGTCGATTGGCCCATCCCTGTCCTCTAGTGCTCGTACCACACACACACACACACACACATTGTAATTTTTCCACTCGTTGACTGATCCGGTCGCTGGTTCTAGCCCCAATCGTTATGGTGGCCGACCATTTTATTTTTTTTAACTGTTTGGAACTCAACCCTCATTGGGAAAACCGTGGGTGCCACGTGGTGCCTTCCAATTGGTCCACATGGCACCCTTTGATTGGCTGCCTGATACAGTCAACTTCCCATAACGTGCTGACTTCACCCACCATGTGTCAGTCTATGGTTGAGCCACATGTCGGTCTGTGGTTAAGTCACATGTCGGTTTGTGGTTGAGCCATGTGTTGGTCTGTGGTTGAGCCAGGTGTCAACTTTCCATTGCCCCATTTGGCACCCTAAAAATGCCAAATCCGTCTGACATGTGGTAGCCAGTGGGGATTCCATGTGGCATGATGATGTCAACACTACCTCTTGCTGACGTCAGCAGTATGGATGTTGATATGTCCCCTAGTTGACTTGACCTACCAAAATTTGATTGGCCATATCTTTCGATACGTAACTCCATTTGATGAACCATTTACGTCATTGGAAATATTGTGACGCACTCTTTGTGATGATGCTAATTTCACTGAGTTTTGAGGAATTTTATTTTTTTCCCTTTCTCTATCCATTGAGGCCATTCCGAGCTTCCTGAGTTGCTTCTGTGAATTCTAAATTATCCTTATTCTTCTCTAGATCCTTTTTGGATCACGCCTTCCCACTGAGAGCTTTTTGGACCACCAAAACCTTTCATCAATCAACATATAAGTGAGGGAAGAGTTCCCTCACCTTGTCCTTATCAATCCACTTTTCCTTGCTTGGATGTGTGACCTTTAAGCCTACTACAAGATAATCAACATCACCCCTGTGTGAAGTCCTTGTCCTTCTATCCAAGATGTTATCTTCCTTTAATTCATCCAAGTACTAAGGAGAAATCTCATCAACTGAAGGTATTGAAACTTCCTCACCCTGAACCATTATTATGAGAGGCTCAAAGAGGTTCAAGTTTTCCACATTTACAACTGAGTGGATCTGCATATAAGGTGGAAGATATAGACGAAATGCATTGGTACCACTTTTCTCCAAAATAGTGAAGGGTCCATAACGGATGGGCTTGAGTTTCTTGCCTTCACCCTTCAATCTCTCTTTGCTGATGTGAATCCATACCTAGTCTCCAACCTGGAACTGATGATCAACCTTGTGTTTTTCATGCCAAGATTTATACTGTGCTTGACTTTTCTCCAATTGTTCCCTGACTACTTGATTTACCTACTGGATCCTCTGAATGAAATTGTGGGTTCTATCTTCATTTCTTTCTTCATTTGAATTGACATCTCTCCCATACATCAAGTCCAAAGGAACCTTAGGAAAATACCAAAAAAATGTCTCAAAAGGAAAACATTGAGTGGTTGAATGTAAGGCTCGATTGTAAGCATGTTGTACATAGGGTATCTATTCAACCAATAATTTGGGATGCTTGTTGTAGTAGCCTCAAAGAAAAAGTACCAATGTTCAGTTAACAACCTCTGTTTGTCCATTAGTCTGTGGATGGAAATCAATGCTCCTCTTCAACTTGGTGTCCATCATTCTCCACAAGCTTGTCCAAAAATACCCATGGAATCGAGTATCTCGATCCGAGATAATGGATGTGGGTAACCCAAAGTGAACTCAAACATATTGAAAGAAGATATTATTAGTCTGCTCAACAATGATCAACTTTTTACATGACATTAAGATACACATCTTGCTGAACATATCCACTACAACATACAAATAGTCATGACCCCTTTTCGACATTGGTAAACCCCCTACAAAATCCATGGAGATACTTTCCCATGGATGGGATGGAACAAGAAGTGGTGAGTATAGCCCCAATTTTCTATCAGTGTTCTTACAAGTATAATGCATCACACACCCCTTTACATATTTAGTTACAATTTCTTTCATATGAGGCCAGTAACAAAACCTCTGTAGATGAGCCATAGTTTTTCCTACCCCAAAATGCCCAGACACAAGAGAAGTGTGAGCTTCTTGTATTACATGGTCTCGTTCACTTGTAGGAATACATAGCTTTCCAATATGGTAGAGTAGTTTTCCCTATATACAATAGTTATCTACATGTGCACCATGGGTTAGCTTCTCAAATACTTCTTTAAAATATTCATCAACGACATATATATATTTTTTGTTTGCTATTTTGTCTGTGACCTGGGGGACTAGCCTGTGGTTGAGAAACCCTGACTCAGGGGCATCTAAGACGTCAAAATCACCCAGGGATCGCACCCATCCTGAGCCACACCAACCCTTATCATGGCTGGATTTTTTTTCCCCACAGGTTTCAAACCGATGACGTTAACATCACAGAGTGCCTTAACATCACACTCAGTCACCTACTGTCTTACACCTCAGGGACTTCATCAAGGACATATTGTTCCACATAGCTATCATGAGATAAATAAGCATTCTTCAAAATAATAGAAGCAACAATAGGAGGTCTAGAAAGCATATCAACTACCTTGTTACTCATATCCTTTTTGTATTCGATTACCAAATGAAATTGTTGAAGAAAACCCATCCATCTGTAATGTCAAGATTGTTGCAGTTTGGTTTGTGCTTGGAGACACTGTAAGGGTTGATGATCTGTATGTATGATTGTTTCTTTCCCTAACAAGTAGTGCTTCCATTTCTTTACGCTTTGAAATAATGCATACAACTCTTTATCATATGTAGGATAGTTAACAACAACTTGGTTAAAAGTTTCAGAGTGGTAACAAATAGGCTTATGATATTGCATCAATATTGCACCCATGGCATATCCGCAGGCATCTGTCTTGATCTAGAAAGGTTGTTGAAGATTCGACAAAATCCTAATACTGGTGTGGTACTAATCTTTTCCTTCAAAGTTTCGAAGTGTTTTTGTTGTTTCCCTCCCCATTGAAAAGTGTTCTTCACACTAGTTAAGGCATGCAAAGGAGCTGCTATAAAAGAGAAGTTTGAAATGAATCTCCCCTAGTATTGGATTACACCTAAGAAGCTCTGTATTTAGGTTACACTTACGAGCTCATGCCAATTTACAATTACATCAATCTTGGAAGGATCAATTTTCAATTTTCCTCCTCTTACAATATGACCTAAGTATACAAGTGCAGTCTTACCAAATTCACATTTGGACAATTTTACATACAACCTTTCCCTTTGTAAAGTATCCAATACTTTTTTTACATTCCTTGCATGTTCATCCCAAGTCCCACTAAATATAAGAATTTTGTCTAAATATATAATCACAAATCATCTAGAAATGGCATGAATACATCATTTATCCCACATATGAAGGTTGCCAGAGCATTACAAAGCCCAAACAACATAACTAATCACTCAAACAATCCATGTTTAATCTTAAAGGTAGTTTTTCATGCATCCTATTGTGCAACCCTGATCTGATGGTATCCACTATGCAAATCTGACTTAGTGAAATAAACAACATTCTTTAATTGATCAAGTAAATAATCTATATAAGGAAGAGGGTATCGATTTTTCAACGTGATTTTATTTAAGTCCGGGTAATCGACACACATTCTCCATGTGCCATCCTTCTTTGGCACCATTACGATCGGAGAACCACAAGGAGATGAGCTGGGCCCAATGACCCCTTCATCCAACAAGCCTTGTACCTTCTTTTTTATCTCTGTCATATCTACAATTGACATCCTATACATGCCCACATTAGGAAGAGGAGAATCCTGTTGAGGATGTATTTCATGTTGTATTTCCCTCTTAGGAGGTAATCCATCTAGTTCCTGGAAAATAACATCATACTTAGAAACAATATCAATTAATTATTTCTTATGAGAAGGATCACATCCCTGAATAGCGTTGTATGTTCTGACATCCTTCTCCCTTACGACCATGAGTACATATCTCTTATTAGTGTTTATGAGTCTCTTCATTTGTCCCGCACTAACACATGTTGTGTTTACCCTCATGTTGTGGGCTCTAACAATATATTCCAGTCCCCCTTTAGTAAGGTGATATTTGTTCTCATGATGAAAGAAGACTGCTTTTCTATCATAAAGATAAGGACTTCCCAACACTATGACACACATATCAAGTGGAAAAACATCCAAATCAACTTCATCAATCAACTTTGAAGAAATAACAAATCTGACTCTACACTGATTCGTGACATTAAGTTTTGCGTTATCATATACCCAACCAAGAGGATAAGGCTTTGGATGCGGTTTAGTTTCAAGACCCGTCTTTTTGACAAGTGCTTCAGATATCAAGTTTACTTGGGAACCTAGATCAAATAATGTATCTATCTTAGTGTGTTTAGATACAACTCTTATATGAAATAATTTATTCCTCTTTCTTTCATCATCATGAGATTCATTATTTGAATTTTAATTAGCATGAAGGAAATCTTTACCTTGTACTCCAACCGTTGTGATCTTTCCTTCGTCTCCTGAATCAGAACCAAGATCTTGTTGCACTGTAGCAATGGTCTTTGTCTTCCCCCTTCCACCGAACTGCTTCGGTCTCTTCTCTGGATGTAGTGTCCAACAATGTTCATCATTGTGACCATTCTTCTTGCAATGAGTGTAAGATGTCTTTCCATCTTCTCTCTTTATAATGGGGGTATTTTTGTCCTTCCTTTTAAACTTCTTAAACTTCTTATGTGGGAGATTGGAAGGTTTCTTTGTGGGATCTTCAACATGCTTTCCTATGTTCTCAAGGTGAGTGTCTTTCACACAAACCTCATTAATATTGGGGGGGTTAAACAGTAACAAAGTATGATGAATATAACTATGAAGTGCACCAATATACTTCATTAAAGTTTCTTAAGAATCCAAAGGAATGTTTAATGCAACAACTTTCTTCCTAAATTCTTTAGTGAAACTTTGTACAATTTGACCTTTACTTTGTCTTAAAGTTTTCCATTCCATCATTTCTTTATATAAATAACCCAATGGATAAAATTGCTTCCTTATCATTGATTTAAATTCTGACAATGAGGAAAGAATATTACCACACTTACTTCTATCCTAAAGTTTTCTCTCCCACCATACAAGAACGGTGCCTTCCAACTAAAGAGAGGCCAATTGCAATTTAACTTCCTCTTCATCAATCTGTTGAACATGACAATATACTTCAACCTGTCGGATCCAATTATCTAGCTTTTCAGGATTAACATCTCCATTAAACATAGGTAAAACAATTTTACATCAAGCTTTAATAATGGTTTCTTAAAAGAAGCTTTATGGCTAGAGTGATGAGAACGATGAGAATGCTCAGAGGAAGAAGAGCTAGAACATGATGGTGAACATGGAGGCTCAGGAGGATCTCCTCCAGGCCCTTAATTTACTGAAGCAATATAATCTGCTTGTGCTTCCATTTTCTTCCCTTTCTTCTTCATCCTCTTCTCGTAGTCTCCATACATTCGCTCGACCATTTCTGAAATGCAATAAAAGAACATATGGAATTTTTTTTAATGTTCATCACGCTTGTCCTCTTCATCCATTTTCTTCCTTCGAGATGCATAACCAACTTTGGGATTGAAAGTATTAAGAGTTCCTTCACCCTGCTTATGCTTGGCCCTAGTAAGCATTCCCACTCAACAATTCAAGTCAAATATGTCTGCTCTGATACCAACATGATCCGATATATTTTCATCGATGTGACTTATAAATAATTGTATTAAATGAGAATAAATTGAAGTGCACCATAAAGAAGGAAAAAATCAAAATGAGGAGACATTAAGCATCAAATCTGAACACAAAAACTTGATAACGGAGTTCGTCCTTGGTGGACTACGTCTCTAGGTCCTTCTCTCAAATGGGTAGGCCTTTTTATTAACTCAACAAAAGAATTTGGCAAAATACATAAGTATACCTCATTCTGGAATTAAGCTGCAAAAGTTTTTCTCAGATCAGAAAGCAAACAACACCGTTGAATTCGTGGCTTTGAATTACCCAAAAATGACTGTATCCATGCCTCAATGTGACTCTGGCACTCCCATTCCCATGAGAAATATCGTCTCGGTTTCCATGCCCGCAACTTGCAATTAATTCAATATACTTGCCTCGTAAAACATTTGTATCCATGCCGTCGAGCGCCCTCCTTCAGCTCTGGCAAAGTTTGTTTAAATAAATAAATGTCAAATTATGAAACAACAGAGCCATTGGGCCAACTGGTGGGCGGAGGTCAAATTAAGGCGTTGGTTCCCTGGAGGTCTGGGGTTCTAATCCACTAGACCCCCTTTTGGTATGTTTGTTTGAATAAGGTTGAAAAGGTGGGGGGACCATCGGACCACCCTCTAGTTCCATCACTAGCCGATTTCCCCATCGCTGTCCTCCGATGC